>JAQZBX010026578.1:0-28867 GCA_029593785.1 Cabassous unicinctus | reverse complement strand
CTAGAACTAACAGATAAATAAATAAATATATATGTTATATATACATACATACCAGTTTTATGACCAACAACTGCAGAATACACACTATATTCAAGTATATGGCTCATTCACCAGTATAGATGTATATATTAGTCACAAAAGAAGTCTCAATACATTTTAAAAATTGAAATCTTACAAAATATTTCTCTGTCCAAAATAGAAAGAGGCTGTATAATCAATAACAGTAGGAAAACTAAGGAGATTCACAAATATGTGGAAATTAATCACACTTAAATAGCCAATTGGTTAATGAAAAAATTGAGGAGAAATTAGAAAATTCATAGAGATGAATGGGAAGAAAAACTGAACATATGAGATACACTGAAGGCAGTGTTCAGGGGGTAATTTACATCTTTAAATTACTATAATAAAAAAAGAAACTCCTCAAATCAAACTTAACTTTATATCTTAAAGAACTAGAAAAAAGAAGAGCAAACCAAACCATAAGGTAAGAGAAGGACAGAAATACTTAAGATTTGAGTGGGATAAATAGAATATATAGAGAAAAACAACAGTGAAAATAAATGAAACTGAACATTATTTCTTTGATTAGATCAATAAAGTAGCAAAAGTTTAGCTAGACTAGCAAATTTAAAAGGGGAATGAATATAACTAAAACTAAATATTAAAGTGCACACATTTTTCTCACCTTGGAGAAATAGTACAAAAATTACAAGAAGTTATATCAACAAATTGCATAATCTAGATGAAGTGGACAAATTCCTAAAAACACTAATTACCTAACATTCAAGAATAGGCAAAATCTCAACTGACCAATAACAAGTAATTTTTTTAAATCAATAATCAAAAACCTCTCTTCCCTCCCCTCAAAAAAAAAAGCCGAAATTGAATGGCTTCACCGATGAATTCTACCAAATATTCCAAAAAAAAAATAACATAAATCCTGATCATACTTCCTCAATAAACTGAAATAACACTTCCTAACTCATTTCATGGGGCTAGAACTACTATTTTACTGTCATAAAGAAATAGCATAGGTAAAGGAAAATACAGACCCATTAGCCTGAAGAAGAGAGTTGCTAAATTCTTCAACCAAATACTAGCACAAAAATTCAATAGTACATTAACAGCAATATTCACCACAACTAGATATGCAAGGGTGATTCAATACAACAGATAAATTGATGTAACACATCATATTAGTGGAACTATTGAAAGAAAAAATAAATAACCAAAACTGGTTCATGTCAACAGAAAAATACATTTGACAAATTTCAACACCTTTTCTTGATGAAAACACACAGTAAACTAGGAATAGAAGTATATGTCCCTGATATAATAAAAGATCATGATGACAAATCCATAGCTGACTTTGTGGTTAATTTTGAAAGGCTGAAATATTCTTCCTTAGATTAGGAACAAAATTAAGTTGTCCATTTTTGCCAGTGCTATCCAACATTGTTCTGGCAAATTTAATAAAGAATTTAAGAAAAAAAAAGAAAGAAATAGCATCAAATTTAAAAAGGAATAGGTAAATATCACAACTCTCCTGTCTTATCCCTTCAATAAGCAACTACACTTTATCACTTTACCACCGATTACATGCATATGGTTGATGGCTCACAACCTTCTCTTCTCTTTCTATTTCTTGTAAACCTATCTTATAGACAATAGCTCTCTGAGACTGCTCAATTTACTTAATTCATATCAGTGAGGTCATATACTGTTCATTCTTCAATGCCTGGCTTCCTTCACTCAACATAAGGTCTTCAAGATTCATCCATGTTATCCCGTGTGTTAGCACTTTCTTCCTTCTTACAGCTGAATTATATTCCATTCTATGTATGTACCATATTTTGCTTATCCATTCATCTCTTAATGGGCACCTGGGCTGATTCCAACTTTTGACAATAGTGAACAATGCCACTATGAACATTGGTGTGCATATATCTGTTCGTGTCTTTGCTTTCAATTCTTCAGGGTGTATAAATAGCAGTGGAATTGCTGGATCATATGGAAGTTCAATAGTTAGTTTTTAGTTTGGTGGTGCAGGGTTGACAGGTGGGTAGATTGGGAAGGGTGGGTCAGAAGGTACAGGATACTAGGGGGATGGCTGTGAGAGGGACCAGGTGAACACTGGGGATTTGTGAGTATGAGGTTGAAGGTACATAGGTGGGAATGCTCTTATGGCAAAATGACAAGGAAGGGTCACTAGTTTAGGATGTCTGTTGGGGTGGAACATTCATAAAGGGCACACCTAGAGCAGACTTCTAGGGAGTTTGTGAGTGTTCATTCTGTCATAATATGTTGTATCAGTGGGTAGAGACCCATATAATGAGTGGGAAGTAGTTGGACTCTCATCTTTGGGTGGACCGATTTTTTCAGAAAAAGACAGGTGGATGTTTCTCAAGATTAAGTGTGGCTCCTAATAGGGGAGGACAAACCAGTGTGTCAAGATCTCTTGTTGCATGTAACTATGAATCTACTCATCCAATGAGTCAAGCCAGGGGGTTGTTGTGGGCCCTTTGGGGATGGGGTGGGAGAAATAGAATAGCTCAAACAGGAGGTATTTAGTGGTCAGTGGAAATGTTCTTCATTACCATACACTGATGGACACAAAAAATGGTAAATGTTATCAAAATTCATAAAAGTGTACCGTCTAAAATGTAAACCATAGTGTAAACCATTGACAATGTTTAGCAGCTATGTTTCCATATTTGTATATCAGTTATAACAAAGGTACTATCCACATATAAAAAGGTATTAATATGGGGGGGAGGAAAGGGGGAGGATGGTGGGTATATGAGAGTCTCCTGTATTCTGTGTGTGACTTTGCTGTGCCCTAAAACTTCTTTGAAAACAAAATTAAAATTAGTGAGACATTGGGGAATGAGAGGGGGAAGAGGTCACAGTACAAACTGGACACCAGCTATTGCAGAGATGAAAGACAAAATGTCCATAATTTTTTTTTAATTTTTCATTTTTTAAGTAAGCCAATCGTTTAATTTTATTTTATTTTTAGTTTTTTAAAAAATTTTATATATTTTATCTCTTACATTTAAACTTATCATTATTATTTCATTTTCCTATTAATTGTATTCAGCTATTGTAATGGCTGCATCTTTGAAGAAACTTTGGATCACAAAAGGGTTAAAACTGGGGTGGGGGAGGATCATTGGTGTGGGATGTCAATGATGGGTGATGCATGAGAGGAAGTTCACCTGAGCATAAATATAAGGTATATAAAAATGTTCAAATGGTCAAAGTTTCACAGGCATTGTCACAGTGGGTGGAAAATCACTCAATAAATGAGAGAATACTGAATTCCTATCCTGGGGAGCTCTGCCACATTCTGTAAGGGAGCATCAACAGTCCAACAAGTGCAGGAGCAGTGACTTGTGAAGGAGGAAATCCACTGATGGACCCATGATATTGATAACTAGCCTTATGAGTCTTTGCTCTTGAAATGGAAACTTAGCCTATTATTATGGGGTGCTTAAGGGTTGCCTCCTGAGACCCTCCTTGTTGCTCAAATGTGGCCTCTCTCAAAGCCAAACTCAGCATATGAATGCATTTCCTTCCTCCCAGATGGGACATGACTCCTGGGGATGAATCTCCCTGGCACTGAGGGATTGCTACCAAGTGCCAACTGGCTATGAGACTGGAAAAAGATCTTGAATAAAAGGGGGGAAATGTAAACACAAATGAGTTTACATGGCTAAGAGACTTCACAATGTGTCAGGAGGTCTTCCCATAGGTAAAGCTTATGCACATCTCAGTAGGATCTCAATGTGGGGATCACCCCAAATAGTGGGGCTCCTGAGGGCTCTGGAGACACCCAGGTCCTATGTCAGGGCACATAGCTCCAGAGTTTGGTGCCTTCCAGTCGGCCCTACTTTGGAGTTTGTGCTCCTGAAATTAATAGAGTTGGACTCAACTATGTCTTCCCTGCGAATGGCTCATCTGTTCCTTTTATTCAAACCTCTTCTTGGTGATGGAGTTTGTAGGTTTATGTCCAGAGACTTGAGTCTTTGGGCTGTCCATGTGCCAGCTGGGACTGGAACTTTGTTGGAGCAGCAACTCCTAATCTACAGCTCATTTTACTTACCCAGGAGAACTGGCAGAGAGATGATGATGGACAATGGCTGTCCCAGGGAATGGAGAAAGACTGCAGCTGTACACAGGATAATCCCATCCATCTTTCCCATGGGATATAAGCCCCCTTTCAATTGGAGGTGGAGTGGACATCACCATCCCAGAGTCCCGGATGGGAGGAAGCGCCATGGACTAGAGTGGACTTACTTGTATTCTGCTATAGACATATTGTGATTCTAGCAATGGAAGAAATTATAAAATTGATATGGAACCAGTGACCAAGGGAGGCTCTGGGGGCAGGGAGAGGGAAAAGCAGTTGGGCTTTTTCTTGACTTGGGAATTGTCCTGAGTGACATTACAATGAGCATTTTATACCATCATATAACATGCATAACTTTGTGGGAGAAAGTGTGGTCTCCAATGTGAACTATGGTCCATGCTTAATGACAACACCCCAGGATTTGTTTATCAATTACAATTAATGTGCCACACTAATGAAGGATGTTTATGTGGGAAGTTGTGGGAAGTTTGGGAGGTGGGGCATATGGGAATCCCCATATTTTTTTGTGTAACATTTATGTAATCTAAGTATCTTTAAAAAAATAAAAATATATGTAAAAAGGAAAAAGTAAAATACCTCTTATATATAAAAAATCCTGTCAAATAAAATAGAAAGAAAACCTACTGAAACTAATAAATGAATTTAGCAAATTTGTAGGACAAATGAACAAAAGATGCAAAAATTACGTGTTTCAATACACCAGCAATAAACAAGCTGAAATAGAAATTAATTTAAAAATCCTTTTACAACAGCATCCAAAACAATAAAAAATATGTGAATACATTTATCCAAGGAGGTGATACATTAGTGTACTCAAAACTATAAAACACTGATGAAATAAATTAAAGAAGACATAAACTGAAAAGGATCCTGTGTTCTTTGACTAGGAGATTTAATTTTGCAAAGATAATATTTTCTCTAGTGATCTTTCAATTTATTGTAATACTTACCAATATTCCAGTAGCCATTTTGCAAAAATTGAATAACCTGCAAATTTCAATGTATTTGCAAGAGACCCTGAATAGCCAAAAGAATTTTGAAAAATAAAAATGTTCTATAAATATTCAGTAAACAAAACTGTGACTTACTGACATCAGAATAAATATGGAGATCAATGGATTAGAATTGAGATTATAGAAATAAACCACCTTATTTATGTCTAACTTATTTTTGACATGGTTATCTCCTACAGGTAATGGGGAAAGAATAGTCTTTTCAAAATGTTCTTGGGTAAAGTAGATTTACACATTCAGTGAATGAAGTTGAACCACTATTTATACCATATACAAAAATTAACTCAATTGTGACAATGACTTAATTATAAAAGTCAAAACCATAAAACTCTTAGAGTAAAACGTATGAAACCCTTTTCATGACCAAGGATATGGCAATGGGTTATGGATATGACTCTAAAAGTACAAGCAATTAAAGATAAATAGAAAATTGGATATCATCATTTCTTAAAAAAATCATCAAAAGACATTATCAAGAAACTGAAAAGAAATGGAATGAGAGAAAATATTAGGTAAGGGCTTTATATAAGCCAAATACAAAAAATGACAACTCACAAAACAATTCAAAAAGCCAAAAAAAATTGGCAAATAACTTGGACATATTTCCAAAGAAGGTATACAAATGGTCGCTTAGTATGTTAAAAAAGAAAAAAAAGATGCTCAATATCATAGCCAATAGGGAATGCAAATTAAAAGCAAGATATGGTACAACATCAGACCCAAAAAGATTTCTTATACTAAAAATTATAATGAGACAAGGGGAATTTTTGATTTCATAGATTCTACTTATTATCTCTGTTTAACAACTCTTCTTGATAATTTTTGTAACAGTGTTGATACTTTGTAAGTGTATATGGAGACGAATATTTTTGAGCCTTCATGTCTGTTCTGTGAAGGAAGAGGCAGAATCCCAGAATACTAACTAAAAGAGAGCTTTATTTAGATAAATGGATAAAACTTGCAAGAATTTAGATAGTAATAACAATATAACAAAGAGAAACACGTTGATTAGATAACATAAAGGAAAAGGAAAAGTATGTTTACAGTAATTCACCAAAGACTATATTTGACAATTGATATGTAGATGATCTAACATTATTAAACAGTCAAATAATCACAATTATTGATTTCTATCAATATAATGCAATAAACCAATTACATAGTATAAAGGAAAGAGAGAGAGTACATTTACAAACACTCACCAAACCAGGGGAAAACTCAACATATGGTCTTTCACAAATCTAGGAAATCCCATTCAACAGCTGACCAGAGTCCTGATTGGAAACAACACTTGGGTAGAGCATATTAGCAACAGTGTTTCCCAGGTTACAAAACAACCCCAGGTCTGGGGAAAATACAACACCAGGCCCTGGGTAAAATACAATACCAGGCCCTGGGTAGAATACAACATCAAGTCCTGGGTAAAATACAACAGGCAGAGCATCTTCTGGGTGAGACTTCGACTGGCAGTTTTGGGTTACCCTTTTTAAGGATTCTGAATCTCAGAACTCTTGCCAATCCTGATACTTGTGCATGGGAATGTTTTGACATAGCTATCTGTGTGCCTGTAGGCATGGCCTTCAAGCACATCCTCCCACTGACCAGACCTCAAGAAAACATCCCTTGGTACCGGTGGGAAGAAGACTCCGGGTACCTGCACATTCTTTTCTGGTGGTCCACAATTCTTAACCCATTCCATGTTTACATTTATATATTTATAACAATATCCAAGATTTCTTGGAACTTCTTAGAGTGTCCCACATTCTGATACTCTTTTCTTTTTTCTGATACTCTCTTGATTGCCAGCTATTAATAAGAATTTTCAGAATAATGACAAATGGGTTACTTTCTCAGAAATATTTCTTTGGGTGGTATCTCATATTACAAAGAAATATAAAATTAGTCACACCACACTTGTGAAGTTCTCTTAAAGCACTTTTGTTAAGATCCCACACTCTGCCACATCCTTTCTTATTTTTTAATAACTTTATATTTTTAAATATTTCAGATTACATAAATGTTACATAAAAATTCTAGGAAATTCCCATATGCCCCACTCTCTACATTTCCCACACTTTCCCACATTAACAATATCCTTCTTTATTGTAATATATTTGTTAAAGTTGATGAAAACATATTGGAGCATTGCCACTAAGCATGGATAGTAGTTTTCACTATAGTTTACACTCTGCCCTCACAATTTTGTAACTTATGACAAAATATATAAAGGCCTGTATCCTTCATTGCAACAACATTCAGGACAATTCCAATTTCCAAAAAATGACCCCATATTACACTTCTCCCTCCCCTCAGAACCTCCAGTGGACACTGCCTCCACATCAATGACAAAAGTTCTTCCATTTCTAGAATAACAATCAGACTATAGTAGAATAACAGTAAGTCTACTCTAGCTCATCGTTCATTTCCACAATCCTGAATATGCTGTGATGTTGATGCCCACACTGTCTCTAATCGAGAGGGGGCTTAGGTCCTATGTGGCAAATGGATGGGACTATCTTGCTTGCAGTTCTAGATTCTCTGTTCCTTGGGATGGGCATTGTCCATTATCAGTTCCTTATGAGTTGTCCTGGGTGGGTCCAATGAACTGGATATTAGGTTTTGTAACTCTGTTGAGATTCAGGGCCCAAATGAAACATGGACAGCCCAAAGATTTAATTCTCTTTGACATACATGTATCGATTCTAGTGTTAACTATAGGTTCAAATAGAAAGGGCAGAAGAATCATGTGTAGGGAAACCACAAATGAGTCCAACTCTGTCACACTGGGGAGTGTAAATTCCAAAGGATGGCCCACAGGCAGGGTGCCAAACTCCTTTATTTCATTTACTTGTTTTACTTTTAAATTCCACTCTAAAATGTATTCCATCTTCCTTTAATTTTATATCTACCAGTCAATTTTATTTGTTTTGTTAATGTTGTTAATTTTAAGAGGTATATGATTTTCCTTTATGTCTTAATGTTAGTCTAAACTCTTAGAAAACATAATTTTATTCAGTTTGCAATATTTTATGAATATAATATAATAATATTAATAAATTGCATATATAATCAGACATAAATTTAAAATATATTGAATCTCAGTAATCTATGAAACTTTTTGGCATATATCTTTTTTGAAATTAGTTGCTGTTAAGCACTAATATAAATTTAACTAATCTCAAGAGTATAGTCAATGAATCCTTACCAATGAGGAAGTAAAGGAATACTAGCCTCTCTATGGAGACAAATCACTAGTTCCCCAAGACTCCTGAGAAGTGTGACCCATACATGTCCTTCAAAAAGGATAACTTTGTTTATAAAGACCCTAGAATCAGAATTATTCATAACAGTGACGGTAAATGGGACTCTTTGAATTTTACCCAGTGAAAGAGGAAGAAGGTCAAGAATCTGGTAATTTTCTATAAATTTTGCAAAAGAATTATACCTTTTACAGATGACAAAATTTTTGCCTCATGTTTAGGTATTTTTTTACATTTTAATTTATATAATACTTCTAATTTGTTATGGAAAATTACCTGAAATAGTTGTGATATGTTTTATCATCATTAAAAAGCAGTTATTTCTCTCCAATGTTATAAATAGATACTAATAGACAGTCTGAATAATTTTGATTCTGTTGTTTAATATAGATGATTAAATTTTTTAAAAAACTGATACTTTATGATATATATGAGATGAATAGATTACTAAATGATGGAAAATATAAGGATGAAAACATTTTAAAATAGTACTATATAAGCACTATGAATGAAATATTACTTAAGCTAGATTGCAAAGCATAGATAAGAAATTTAGAGGCAAAAATAATTTGTCATGTTTTTCTTGAAAACCAATCTTCATAAGAAAATATAATCCTTCAAATATCAATGGATAAGTTAAAATATGAGTGAATATTTACTGTGAAGAGAAACAGCAATAACTGTAATGTTCAAAAAACAGGTTGATATGGAGGCTACCTTATCGAGCTTGTCCAAGATAAACATTTCATAATCAACAAAATCAAAGTATAATAAATAGATGCATCCAGGCAGAGTTTTAAAATATATTTTCCAGAAAAAAAAGTGACAATAACTGATAGGTTTTTGCGTCTTGATTTCATTTAAAATCATTTTATTAAACTTAGATTCTCTAATCCTCTTTATGTTCACATTAATATATATCAGCTGAGAAAGGAAATAAAATGAAAGGGGAAACATGAATTCATTGATTTCAAAATATGCTCTTTTGACAAATTCCTCTATAAAGTATTCAGGTTAGAATTCATATATTCATACCAATGCTTGAATTTTATTTATGAGCAATGTAGATTACATTAATTTGTGGTTTTATCATCTTCTAAAATATTTCATTTGGTTATAGGGAGAAAGTGATATATTAGAAGACACGGACAACATCACCATTTTCAAGGAATTCTTACTCATGGATGACTCCACCACCCGGGAGCACCAAATCTTGCAAGGTATAATGTTCTTACTTATTTTTCTGGGATCCCTGACTGGGAATCTTCTCACTGTTACTGTCATTGTAACTGATTCACATCTGCATACCCCAATGCACTTTTTTATATGTAATTTATCTCTCATAGATCTTTGTTCCATGACAGTTGCTCTTCCTAAAATGATCATGAATTCTTTGACAGGCAATAAATCAATTTCTCTCCTAGTGCGTCCCTTTCAAATTTTCCTGTTTATCTGCTTTGTATCAACAGAGTTTTCCTTCCTTGTGGTGGTGTCCTATGATAGCTATGTTGCCATTTGCCACTCTCTGCAAAATGGGCTCACCATCAACCCCCGTCTGTGCACACAGGAAGCTGGTGGTTCATGGAAATGTGTGTTTGTCTATTCTACTATCCACACAGGTATCATGTTCAGGTTTCCCTTCACAAAGACTAATGTGATATATCAATATTTCTGTGATATACCTCAAATTCTGAGGCTCTCGACTTCAGATGTTCATTTTAATGAGACTGGTGTTAGCTATCAGCTCTGTTATTTCCTTAATATGTTTTGCCTTTTTAATTAAGTCATTTATTGATATATTTTCAGTGGTGCTTAAAATACTTTCTGTGGGCTCCAATAACAAAGACTTATCCACCTGTACCCCACAGTTGGCAATATTTATTTTGTTTATAATTTCAAGGTTTATTGCTGTCTTTGGTCCCAATGCAAAGGAAGCATCTCTTAGTAACCTTCTCACAGCTATTATCTACACCATAGTACCCCCATTCATAAACCCCATTATCTATAGTCTGCAGAACAATGAGATTAACACAGCTCTGGGAAGAATGTTCCACAGATATTTTGAGTTCCCAAGTACGGTTTTCTTCAACAAAAACTGCTGAAAACAATATGAATGAAGTTTAATGTATATTTGATATATGGCCTTAAAGTTGAATTGATCCATATAAAATATCTAGATATTTTATGTCTGTATATTCTTTGCTGATTAAAAATGCGACAATGAGTTATATATTTCTATGTCCTGGTATATTAGCTCAATACATTTGTGATATTCCTGCCTTCTTCTGGTACATATTTGACACATTTGCATAGTGCCCTGGAAATATTTAGGGTGATTTTGATCTAAAACGAAGAATGACTTCATATGGAGAAGACCATGTTTCTGTTTAAGTACCTTAACAAGTGCTGATACTTTTAAAGAGAACTTCAAGATATTGAATAATGCCACCCTCAAAGCAAATATTGTGCAGCATTGGGTAAGACCATTCTAGTCTTTAATTTGTTTCATTTGCTTTCACTCTTACCAAAGTGTCTTGACTAGGTAATAAAGAGAATAGAAATGAAACACATTTTGAAGATGTGAAAAGATAAGGATGTAAAAATGAGACCCATGCTACAATTAGCAGCCAAGAAGAGTTAATTCCATCTTTGAAACTTATATTGTAAAGGCATGGCCCTCAACACAAAATGTCATTGTAAGTTTTTGTTATCTCGTTGGAGTTAGGGATGAAAAGATGTACGCCATGTTCAATTCAAGCTTTTTGCATGATGAAGAAGAAGGGATCAGTACCTACAGAATGGAGTGAAATATAGAATACATAGTGCCAGATTTTCCTGCAGAACACCAGTTATTGATTACATGGTGATAGAATTTTCACGCAGAATAAGATATAACAACTTGTTTTCTCAAGATAGAAACAATTTTATTTTTCTGAGTCCAAAAACTGAGAGAGTATACTGATTCCTAATATTATATGTTCACTTTTTTATGTCTCAGAATTGAATCCCATGAATGCTATGAATGCTGTGATTTTACTTTAGTATCCTTAACTCATAAAAAGGATGTAGCATGAAGGAAGTAATGGAAATATAACTAATTTTTTCATCCTTCCTCTGTAAAATGGACACATTAGACTAAATATGGTGCCTAATCTATTATTCAATATAGAAGCACATAGTGCAGGAATATCATTTGCCTCATGCCACCTCAAACTAATAATCCTAGTAAAATATGACATGTGTTTATCTTCTTCCAATATCTGAAATATATCTTGATTTTTTAATACTTCAATAACTGTGGACCATATCATATTTCTTTTTTAAAAATTTTTTTCCAGCTTTGGTTATCAGCATTGTTCTGTTCTCAGTAAAGAAAACATTGCCAAATTTTATATTCAAGTATCACTTTTTAAATTGTCAGGAGTTAAACTGGTTAGATCTCCAAAACATTTAAACTTGTTCTTAAGGACTTATTTTCCATTTTTTCCCTACATTAACATTTTAAAGTCTTGGATTCCAGTTTAGTTGATCTTTATGTCTCAGGATAAAAATATCACCTGATTCATCCTGCTATACACTAGAATGTTTAGATTTTATATATGACCTGTCTGCTTCCTCCTGCAGGCATCTACTTGTCAAATTGTCCAATGCTCAAGACAAAGAAGACTGAAAACAGCAAGAGAAAAGAGAACCATCACATATAAGAGAACTCAATAAGATTAAGGGCTGATTTCTCATCTGAAACAATAGTGGCAAGAAGGCAGTGGTATGACATAATTAAGGTGCTAAAAGAAAAAAATTTCCAGTCAAAATTCTCTATCCAGCAAAAGTGGCATTCAAAAATGAATGAGAGTTAAAAATATTCACAAACAGAATTTAAGACAGTACATCAATAAGAAACCTGCCCTTCAAGAAATACTAAAGGGAATTCTGCAGGCTGAATGGAAAAAACAGGAGAGAGAAAGTTGGAGGAGAGTTTAAGAACAAATAAAGACAAAAAGAATAATAAAAACAATATATACATAAAACCAAAGAAAATATGGCTAATCTAAGTAATTCCATGACAATAATAGCATTGAATGTTAATGGACTGTAGCCATTTGGAAATTTGATGTAATTATCAATTACAAAAATAAAATTGAATCGTGCTTGTAAACTGATATGTTAATCTGGGCATGATTAAGTTATGATTAGGGCATTGACTGGGCGAAGACAGTAGGTTGTTGAGCCCTGACCCTTGGTGGATGGGGAATCAAATATAAAAGGCATGGCAAGAACGGAGTTGAAGCATGTTTTGAGTAGCAGTTTTGATGTTGGAGTTTTGATGTTGGAGAGAAGGCCCCGGGATAGAGACAAGCCGTTCACTGAGAATTTACAGCTGGCCTTGTGGAGAGATGTAACCTAAAGAGTCTCATAGTCTACAGCTGATCTTGTGGAGGAAACAGAGGTGCTGAGCCTAGAGAGAAATGCAACCCTGGGAAGAAAGGAACCCAAGAAGCCTGAACCCTGGCAAACATTGGCAGCTCTCTTGCTCCAACACGTGGCAATGGACTTTGGTAAGGGAAGAAATTTAAGCTTCATGGCCTGGTAACTGTGGACTTCTACCCCAAATAAATACCCTTTATAAAGACCAACCTATTTTTGGTATTTCACATTAGCACCCCTTTGGCTGACTAAGACATGCACTAAACTCACCAGTCAAGAGACACAGACTGCCAGAATGGATAAGGAAATATGACCCATCTATATGCTCTCTAGAAGAAATCCACATTAGACCCAGGGATTCAAGAAGGCTGAAAGTGAATGGTTGGGAAACAATTTTACAAGCAAACAATAACCAAAAAGGGTGGGAGTCACTATACTAATATCCGACAAAATAGACTTTAAATGCAAAACTATTGTAAGAGACAAGGTGGACACTATATATTAATAAAAAGGGTAATCTTTCAAGATGAAAGAAAAATCATAAACATTTATGCGCCTAACCAGATGGCCGCAAAATACATGAGGCAAACACTGGAAAAACTAAGTGGGGAAATAGATGCCTCTACAATTATAGTGGGGGACTTTAATACACCATTATCATATTTAGACAGAATATCTCAACAGGGAATCAATAAAGAAACAAAGACTTTGAATCTGGACATAATAGGCATATATAGAACACTACACCCAAATACAGCACAATATACAATCTTCTCAAATGTACGTGGATCATTCACCAAGATTGACCACATGCTAGTCCACAGAACAACACTCAATGAACTCAGAAAGATTGAAATTGCAATTTGACTGCCCACAATGGAATGAAGCTGGAAATTAGTAAGTTCCAAAGGACCAGATTAGGCACAAAGATATGGAATTTAAACAAAACACTCATAAACAAACAGTAGGTTCAGGATGACACTGCAAAAGAAATCAGTAACTACCTTGAAAAAATATACATGATAACCTATATATCATATATCAAAACCTATGGGACACAGTGGTAATGAGAGGTAACTTCATAGCCATAAATGCTTATATCAAAAAAAAAAAAGAAAGAAAGAGCTAAAATCAAAGCCCTAACTGCACACCTGGAGGAATTAGAAAAAGAACAGCAAACTAACCCCAAAGGAAGTAGAAAGAAGGAAATAACAAAGATTAGAGCAGAACGAAATGAAATTGAAAAAATAAAGCAATAGAAAAAATAAACAACCAAAAGCTGGTTCTTCAGGAAGATCCATAAAATTGACAAACCACTAGCTAGGCTAACAAAGAAAAAAAAGAAAGAAAATGCAAATACACAAAATAAGAAATGAAGAAGGGGATTTCAACACTGACCCCAGAGAAATAGAGAATACTTTGAAAAATTATATGGCAACAAGATGGATAATTTAGAAGAAATGGACAAATTCCTAGAAACACATAGACAGCCTACATTAACAAAAGAAGAAATTCATGAGCTCATTATAATAATTACAAGTAGCGAGATAGAATCAGTCATCAAAAACCTCCCGTCTAAGAAGAGCCCAGGACCAGATGGCTTCACAGGTGAATTTTACCAAAGATTCTGGAAAGATTTTAACACCAATCCTGCTTAAACTCTTCCAAATAATAGAAGTGGAAGGAACATTGCCTAACTCATTCTATCATGCCAACATCATGCTAATACCAAAACCAAAGACACGACAAGAAAGGAATACTATAGACCAATATCCCTAATGAATCTGGATGCTAAAATTCTCTACAAAATACTTGCTAATCATATTCAACACCACATCAAATGAATTATACACCATGATGAAATGGGCTTCATCCCTGTTATGCAAGGATGGTTCAATATAAGTAAATCAATCAATGTTATACACCACATAAACAAGCTGAAAGAAAAAAATCACAAAATCATTTCTGTAGATGCAGATAAATCATTCAACAAATACAGCACCATTTCCTGATAAGAAAACTACAAAAGATACAGATATCTTCAACATGATAAAGAGTATATATGAAAATCCCACAGTGAACATCATATACAATGGTGAAATCCTAAAAGCTTTTGCTCTAAAATTGGGAACTAGATAAGGATGCCTATTATCACCACTCCTATTTAACATTGTGTTAGAAGTACTTGCTTTTCTCTTGCACTTAGGCAAGAGAAGTAAAATTTTCACTATTTGCAGATGACAGGATCTTATACATAGAAAGACCTGAGAAATCTACAACAAAGCTTCTAGAGCTAGTAAATGAGGTCAATAAAGTTGCAGGTTATAAGATCAATGCCGAAATCAGTAGAATTTCTGTACAGCAATAATAAGCAATCTCAGGATGAAATCAGGGGAAAAATTATGATTTTCAATAGCAATGAAATGAATCAAATACCTAGGAATAAATTTAACTAAAGATGTGAATTACTTACATGCAGAAAACTACACAATACTGTTAAAGGAAGTCAAAGAAGACTTAAATGAGTGGAAGAATTTTCTCTGTTCATGGATAGGAAGACTAAACATCATTAAGATATCTATCCTAACCAAATTGATATACAGATTTAACATAATCCCAATAAATTCAGCACAGCATTTTAATGAATTGGTAAACTATGAAATTTATTTGGAAGTGCAAGAGGTCCTGAATAGCCTAAGGCATATTGAAAAAGAAAAATGAAATCAGAGGAATCACACTATCTGACTTTAAAACATAGTACAAAGCTACAGTGTTCAAAACTGCATGGTATTGGCACAAGGACAGACTTACTGACCAATGGAATCGAGTTGAGAGTTCTGATATAGGTCCATGCATATACATTATCTGCTATTCAACAAGACCACCAAGCCCACTCAAATGGTAGAAAATGGCCTCTTCAGCAAATGATGCTTGGAGAACTAGATATCCATATCCAAAAGAATGAGAGAGGAACACCATCACACACCTTATACAAAAATTAAATCAAAATGGATCAAAGATCAAAATATAAGTGCAAAGACCATAAAGACCTTGGAAAACAATGTAGGGAAACATCCACAGGACCTGGTAATTGGAAATGATTTCATGAACTTCACACCCAATGCATAAACAGTGAAAAAAAATAGACAAATGGGACCTCCATAAAATTAAAAACTTATGCACCTCAAAAGAGTTTGCTAAGAGAGTGAAGAAACAGCTTACCCAATGAGAGGAAATACTTGATAAACATATATCTGGTAAGAGTCTTTATCTATCATATATAAAGAAATCCTACACCTCAAAAATAAAAATACAAACAACCCATTTAAAAAATGGGAAAGTGATTTGAATAGACACTTCTCCAAAGAAGAAATACAAATGGCTAAAAAGCACATGAAAAAATGCTCAACATCACTAGCTATTAGGGAAATGCAAATCAAAACTGCAATGATATACCATCTTAAACCTATTAGACTGACGGCTATTAAGAAAAACAAAGGACTACAAGTGTTGGAGAGGATACAGAGGAACGAGAACACTCATCCACTGCTGGTGGGAATATAGAATGATGTAGCCATTGTAGAGGACAGTATGGCAGTTCCTCAAAAAACTATAGATTTGCCATAGGATCCAGCAATTCCACTGCTGGATATATACCCAGAAGAATTGAAAGAAAGGACACAAACAGATATGTGCACACCCATGTTTATAGGAGCATTATTCCCTATTTCCAAAAGTTGGAATCAACCCAAATGCCCATCAACTGATGAATGGATAAACAAAATATGGTATATACATACAATGGAATATTGCTCAGCAGTAAAAAGAATAGAGTACTAACACACGGGACAGCATGGATGAACCTGGAGAACCTTATGTTCAGTGAAGCAAGCCAGGCATTCAAGGACAGATATTACATGAGCTCACTGAGATAAATTAAGAAATCTAAACAGACTCACAGAGCTAGAGTCCAGAAGAGAGGTTTACAGGAAGTAGAAAAGGAAAAGAAGGTTGTGAGCCAATGCCCATAGGGGCAAAATCTGTGACAAGGTGGAAATATGCAGTTATGCAGTGGAGGGACATGACAGGGTTTTAGTGATAATATTGGGTTGAGGTTGCAGGTTTGACAGGGGGGAAGTGTGCAGAGGGTGGGTTGGACGGTCCATGGATGTGGGGGGAGTGTTGGGGGAAGTAGCAGGTGAACAGTGGTGATTGGTGGGTATGTGGCTGTAATTACAATATTGGGAATGCTCATCTGGCATATTACAATGAAGGGTTACTGGTTTAGGGTGTTGGATAGGGGACATTCAGGCCAGGGTGCATGTGGGCAGACTTCTAGGGAGCATATGAGTGACCATTTTGGCAGAGTGTGTTGCATCAATGGGTAGAGAACCACATAATGAGTGGGTAGGTTTTGGACTTCCATCCTAGTGAGGCCTGCTATGTTCTCAAACAGAGGAATGGTAGTTACTTGGGAGCATCGGTGGTGCCTAGTAGGGGAGGACAGACCAGTGTCTCAAGCCTTCAGTGAAGATGCAAGTAACTGCATCTTGTCCTTCAAGGAGTGAAGCCTAGTGGGAGAGTGAGGAAAGTATAAAATAGATGGAACAAGGGGCATTTTGGGGGTGATGGAAATGTTCTGCATGGTCTTGCAAAGATGGATACAGGCCAGGTTAAATTTCATCAGATCTTTAAAAAGTATATGTTCCAAAATGTAAACGATAATGTGAATCTTTGATGATGGTTAGTAGCTATGTTTCAATATTTGTGCATCAATTGTAACAAATGTACCATCCACATGTAAAAGGTTATTGATGGGGAAACGGGGAAAAGGAGGAGGATGTTGGGTATATGGGAATACTCAGTATTCTGTATGTGACTCTGTCACCTCAAACTTCTTTGAGGAAAAAAATGAAAAAAAAATAAAGTAAGACATTAGGAAAATAAATGAAAAAAATGTCATTGTATGTACAGGACAACAGTCTTACAGTGATGAAAGGCAATATATATATATATAAAGGTTTTTTTCTTCAAATATTTTTCATAATCTAATTTTTAAAAATATTATTCTATTTTTACTGTTTCTTAATTTTTTTCTGTATTTTACTTCTTATGTATAAAAACTATCATTACTATTTCATTTTCTTATTAACTGTATGTGGCTGTTTTACTGGCTTCATTTTTGAAGACGTTTTATATCACAGAAATGTTACAACTGTGGCAGGGGAGAATCATTGGTGTGGGGTGTCAGTGAGGGGGGATATATGGGAAGAGGTTCACCTGGGTATACTTATAAGGCATATAAATGTGTTCAAATGTTCATGGAACATTGTCACGCCTGGGTGGAGTTTCACACAATAACCAAAAGAATATCAAATTCCCATCCAGGAGAGCTCTACCACATTCTGTAATGGATCAAAAAGAATGTCACAAGTATAGCAACAATGACTTGTGAAGGAGGATGGTCCATTGAAGGACCTTTGATATTGATGATTTTGGTTATGATTCTTTGCTCTTGCAACTGAAACTTAGCCTAGTGATGTAGGGTGCCTAAGAATTACCTATGGGGAACCTCCTTGTTGCTCAAATGTGGCCGCTCTCTCTAATCTGAACTGAGCATATAAAAACAATAACTGCCCCACAGCATGGCACATGACTCCTGGGGATAAGCCTCCCTGGTACCAAGGGATTGTTTCCTAGTACCAACAAGCAATGCATCTGGAGAAAAACAATACAAAACAAAACACCTTGACTAAAGGGGGAAAAGCTCAAGACAAATGAGTTTGCATGACTAAGAGAGCTAAGAGACTTCAAAGTGAGTTGAGAGGCCATCACAGAGCTAGCACTTATACATATCTCAACAGGATCTCATTGACAGCCAAAGTAGATTCGACCCCAAATAGCAAAGCTCCTCAGCGATATGGAGACATCCAGACACTACAGTCAGGGCAGAGAGCTCAGGAATTTGGCCCCTTCCCAGTAGGCCCCAATCTAGTATTTATACTCTCCAGTGTGACTGGGTTATACTTAGTAGTGGTTTCTCTATGCCTGACTTCTGTCCTTCTATTTAAATCTATAATTATTACCAGAATTGGTAGGTGTACATCCAAGAGACTTAAATCTTTGGGCTGTCCATGTGCCAGCTGAGCCTTGAATCTCAACGGAGTTACAACACCTACTCTCCAGTTTAATGGACTCACCCAGGACAGCTAACAGGGAGGAGATGATGAAAAAACTTCATACCAAGGAACTGAGAGTGCCTACTACTGCAAGAAAGAGAGTCCCATCCATCGGATGTATGGAATCGAAGCTCCCCTCAATTGATGGTGGAGAGGGCATCACCATCCCAATTCCTCAGGATTGGAAAATGAACTATGGACCAAAATAAACTCACTAGTATTCTACTATAGACTACTTGTGATTCTTGCAATGGAAGAAATACCATTGTTGGGGAGGCAGTGACTCATGGATGTTCTTGGTTTAGGGAAAGGGAAAAACAGGTGTAATAGGGGAGCATTTTTGGGACTTGGGAATCATCCTGAATGACTTTACAATGACAGATACAGGCAATTATATATCCAGCCATAACCTACAGAGTTGAATGGGGGAGAGTGTAAACTACAATGTAAATTATAATCCATGCTCAGTGACAATGCTCCAAAATGTGTTTATCAATTGCAATGAATGTACTACACTAATTAAAGATGTTGCTATTGTGGGAAAATGTGGGAGGCGTATGGAGCAGGGCATAAGGGAACCCCCTATATAGTCTATGTAATATTTATGAAATCGAAGTATCCTTAAAAAAAAAAAAAAGAAATACTAAAAGGAGTTCTGCAGGTTGAGTGGGAAAAAAAGGAAAGCTAGGGTTGAAGGAGAGTGTAGAAAGGAAGATTACTCATAAGACTAACTAAAAAGACATAAAGAGAAATGAAAAGAAAATATGGCATATATAAACCTAAAGAAAAAAATGGCTAATATTAGTACTGTCTTGACAGCAATAACAATGAATATTAGTGGATTACACTATTCAATCAAGAGACACTGATTGGCAGAACAGATATGGAATTATGATCCATCTATATGCTGTCTACAAGAAACTCACCTTATACCCAGGGGAACAAAGAGATTGCAAGTGAAAGGTTAGAAAATGATTTTACATGCCAAAAATAACGAAAAAAGTGCAGGAGTAGCTATACTAGTATTGGGCAAAATAGACTTTAAATACAGAAATATTTTAAGAGATAAAGAAGGGCACTGTATATTAATAAAATGTTTAATCTGTCAAGAACAATCAAAATCATTTACACACATACCCAGAATGCCCAAAATTACATGAGGCAAACATTGTAAAAACTAAGTACAGAAATAAATGCCTCTATAATTACAGTGGGGGAACTTTAATACATCTTTACCACCATTCAACATAACATCTCAACAGAAGGTCAATAAAGAAACAGAAATCTTGAATAATATGTTAGAGGATCTAGACTTAAAAGTCATATACAAAAAGATGGCATCGGCTTAGGAGGGTGACTGCAAGCAGCTCCCAGATCATGGCAGAGAGTGGACGGGGTGCGGCACGGGTGTCTGTGCTGTGGGTGCGTGGAGTAAGAAGCTTGGGACATCTATCTGGACAGAATGACAGTGTGGACTGAACCATAGAGATTCGTGAGTTTTAAGCCTGCCTGTGGTGGTTAACACAGTCGGCTGACCCCCACCTTTATGGGAAAAAAAAAAAGCCTGTTGAAACAGCGACTCCCATGACTCTGGTACCTGGGTGACCCGACCCAGTGGGAGGGGGCATTTTATGAGGGCGGAGCTCTGGTAAGAGAGGTTTATTGTCTGGGGATTTGGCTTCCTGAAGCCCCCCACAACTTAGATGAAAAAAACAGCTGCAGTGAATCGGCACCTGGAGGAGGGGAGGGGTTAATCTTCTAGGGAGTTGAGAAGCTGAGCAGCGCAGGGATTAGACCCGGCCCATGGAGCTGGGAAGAGGGGCAATCCCCAAAAGAGCAAGACGTCTGACAGAAAGCAGAGAGGGGATATTTTAGCTGTCGATCTGGCTGCCTGGATGCCCTCATAATTTTGAGGAGCAGATAAGCCAGCTTGAAGTAGGGCCAGGCTGAGGGGAGAGGCTAATCTGCAGTTAACCTCATTTACATGCAGGCCAATGACGCAGGGGCTCTGATCCAGAAAGGCGGAGTCGGTCAGAGTCTGCCATTTTTAGCGTTCTACACATCAGACTTTTGCATCCCTAGGGAATGCAGAAATTGGGAAGTGCTTGATTAGTTTTCAGGACCCCAGTTAGAGACTCTTCCGTGAGGGGGGTTGTCTAGAGAAGGACTTATTTTTGGTCTTGTATTATGCCAAATAAATAAATAAATAAATAAATAAATAAATAAATAAATAAAATGGTCCCTTTAATAAACAAAAAATAAATACTTTTTAATTTACTTTAATAGCCAAAAGTTTCTTCAGGACCTGCATACAAAAACCCTGTGGGGAAATTGTTTGATAAACACAAGCAGGCTGAGAGAATCCATGGAACCCCAGGGAATATTGATCCTGCTTAGCTATGTTTGAATGCTTGCCAGTGTGATTGCTTGCTTTTACTCTGTTTATTTGTTGCCTCTTGCTTTTCTTTCCTCTTTCCTCCCCCCTTTCTTCTTTCTTTCATTTATAAAAAACTTAGGTGATCCTAGCTTATCTCTTTTTGCTGTGCTTCTTCTTCAGTAATTTCCAATTCTCCCTATATATTGATTTTGTATTCCAAACTATCTATTATCCCTCCTTCATTTTTCTGCCTTCTGCATTCTGTTGTGGCTATTAAATTTCACATTTTTTCCATACGCCCACAACTCAAGGGTGTCAATTTCTATTCCCTCTGTTTTGTTTTTCTCTTTCTTTATTAATATTAACTCTTTCCTTTTAGCCCTTTCTTAACTCTTTCTCTCCCTCCTCATAATTCTAGCCCTCTAGATCATTATATATATACTCCTCTATTTGGTTTCCCAGTCCATTGTAGGTACTCCACTTTCTCTCCTATTACTCAACACTGCCTATTTGAGTTAAATATTCACTTCATTAAGTCTTATTTGACCCCTCTTCTAACTTTTAGCAATATTACCATTATCCTACATCCTTTCTCACATCTTTCGATTCCTCCAGACCTAATCTTCTGCCTTCAAGGGAACATATAAAGAATCAAGAAATTAAAATATGAAGAAAAAGTATCAAAGAGAAAATTTACACACACACAGAACCACCAGCTAAATAAAACTCTAGAGCAGAGAGAGAAGCTAATCAACTGAATAAATCCATCAAGATAAAATGATGACCAGAGGGCAACAAAAAATTACAAACCACAATGAGAAACAGGAAAACATGGACCAATCCAATGAACAAACCAAAAACCAGGAACTGAAGCAGATCATTGAAAAACTAATTGAAGATTTCCAAACAAATATTATGGACCACCTTAAAGAAGTGAAGGAAGACATTAAGAATATAAAGAAGACACATGGAGAACTTACTGAAGAAAGTGTAAACACTCCCAAAAAGATAATGGATATGATGGTGACCAATGGCACAATCCAATAAATCAAAAAGACGTTGGATTCACATAGCAGCAGATTTTAACAGGCAGAAGAAAGAATTAGTGATGTGGAAGACAATACATCTGAAATCAAACAGATAGTAGGAAAAAACAGAAAAAAAGATTGAAAAAATCCAGCAGGGACTTAGGGAATTAACCGAAAACACAAAACTCTTAAACATATGCATTATGGGCATCCCAGAAGAAGAAGAGAAGGGAAAGGGAACAGAAGGAGTGTTGAAGAAAATAATGACTGAAAACTGCCCAAACCTATTGAGAGAGTTGGATGTACAGATCCAGGAAGCAAAGCGCACCCCAAACAGTATAAACTCCAACAGGCCAACTCCAAGACATATACTTGTCAAAATGCCCAATGCTCAAGACAAAGAGAAATTACTCAAGGCAGCATGAGAAAAGAGAACCATCACATACAAGGGAAGCACAATAAGATTAAGTTCTGATTTCTCATCTGAAACCATGGAGGCAAGAAGACAGTGGTATGACATAGTCAAAATACTAAAAGAATAATCTTCTAGCTACGAATTCTCTACCCAGCAAAACTGGCATTCAAAAATGATGGAGAGTTTAAAATATTCACAGATAAACAGAAATTAAGAGAGTATGTCAATAAGAAACCTGCACTTCTAGAAACACTAAAGGAAGTTCTACAAGTTGAAAGGAAAAAACAAGGGAGACAGAGTTGGAGGAGAGTTTAAAAGCAACTAAGAAGACAAAAAATAAAAACAAAGGAACATATGACATACATTTATCCAAAGAAAAAATGGCTGAAGTAAGAAATTGATTACGAGTAATAACACTGAAAGTTAATGGACTAAATTCACCTATCAAGAGACACAGATTGGCATAATGGATAAGGAAATATGATCCATCTATATGCTGTCTACAAGAAACTCACCTTCGACCCAGGGATTCAAGGAGGCTTAAAGTGAATGGCTGGAAAATCATTTTACAAGCTAACAATAGCCAAAAATGCACAGGAGTAGCTATTCTAATATCAGACAAAACAGACTTTAAATGCAAAACTATCATAAGAGACAAAGATGGACACTTTATATTAGTAAAAGGTGTAATCTCTCAAGAAGAGAGAACAAACATAAACATTTATGCACGTAATCATGGTGCCTCAACATACATGAAGTAAATCCTGGAAAAACTAAGTGGAGAAATAAATGCCTCTACAATTATAGCAGGGGACTTCGACACACCATTATCATCATTAGACAGAACATCTAGACAGAGAATCACTAAAGAAACAAAGGCTCTCAACAATTCATTAGAGGATCAGGACTTAATAGACATATAGATAACACTCCACCCAAATACAGCAGGATTTACTTTCTTCTCAAGTGCACATGGAACATACTCCAAGATAGACCACATGCTAGTCCACAGAACAACTCTCAATGAATTCAGAAAGATTGAGATTATACAAAGTAATTTCTCTGACCACAACAGAATGAAATTGGAAAACACTAAAGGACAGAGAAACAGGTTAGGCACAAGGATATGGAAGTTAAACAACACACTCTTAGGCAAACAGTGGGTCAAGGAGGAAATCTCAAAAGAAATCAGCAACTACCTTGAAGCTAATGAAAATGACAACACAACATATCAAAACCTATGGGATGCAGCGAAAGCAGTCCAGAGAGGGAAGTTCATAGCCATAAATTCATATCTTAAAAAAGAAGAAAGAGCTAAAATTGAAGACCTAACTGCACACTTGGAGGAATTGGAAAAACAACAACAAACTAAACCAAAAGGAAGTAAGAAGAAGGAAATAACAAAGATTCCAGCAGAACTAAATAAAATAGAGAATAAGAAAGCACTAGAAACAATAAAAAAAAACAAAAGCTGGTTCTTCGAGAATATCAATAAAATTCACACACCTTTAGCCAGACTAACAAAGAAAAAGAGAGAAAAGATTCAAATACACAAAATAAGGAATGAGCAAGGGGGATATCACTATTGACCCCACTGAAATAAAGAGTATCATAAGAGGATACTTTGAAAAATTATATGCCAACAAGAATGATAATTTACAGGAAATGGACAAGTTTCTAGAATCTCACAAACAGCCTAATTGACAAAAGAAGAAATTGATGAACTCAACAGTCCAATTACAAGTAAAGAAATAGACTCAGTCATCAAAAACCTCCCAACTAAGAAGAGCACAGGACCAGATGGCTTCACAGCTGAATTCTACCAAACATTCTGGAAAGAGTTAACACCAATTCTGCTTAAGCTCTTCCAAAAAATAGAAGAAGAAGGAATATTGTCTAACTCATTCTATGATGCTAACATTACCTTAATACCAAAACCAAACAAAGATACCACAAGAAAGGAAAATTACAGACCAATTTCTCTAATGAACCTATATGCTAAAATCCTGAACAAAATATTTGCAAATCGCATTCAACAACATATGAAAAGTATTATACAACCTGACCAAGTGGATTTCATCCCGGGTATGCAAGGATGGTTCAATATAAGAAAATCAATAAATGTAATACACCATATAAACAGATTGAAAGAAAAAAAAATCACATGATCATCTCTATAGATGCAGAAAAATTATTTGACAAAATGCAGCACTCTTTCCTGATGAAAATACTACAAAAGATAGGAAAAGAAGGAAACTTTCTGAATATGATAAAGGGTATATATGAAAAACCGAAAGAAAACATCATTTTCAATGGTGAAATCCTAAAAGCCTTCCCTCTGAGATCGGGAACAAGACAAGGATGCCCTCTATCACCACTCCTATTTAACATTGTCTTAGAAGTACTTGCCTGAGCACTGAGACAAGAACAAGACATAAAAGGCATCCAGATTGGAAAGGAAGAAGTAAAAATCTCATTATTTGCAGATGACATGAGCTTATGCATCAAAAGCCCTGAAAAAACCTACAACAAAGCTTCTAGAACTTATAAATGACTTCAGTAATGTTGAAGGCTACAAGATCAATGCTCAAAAATCAATAGCATTTCTGTACACAAATAACAAGCAATCTGAATAGGAAATTAAGAAAAATATACCATTTACAATAGTAACTAAAAGAATCAAACACTTAGGAATAAATTTAACTAAAGATGTAAAGGACCTATATACAGAAAATTACACAACACTGTTAAAGGAAATCAAAGAAGACTTGAATAAATGGAAAAATATTCCCTGTTCATGGATAGGAAGACTAAACATCATCAAGATGTCTATCCTACCCAAACTAATCTACAGATTTAATGCAATCCCAATAAAAATCAACACTGCATTTTTTAAGGAACAGGAAAAACTAACCACAAAATATATTTGGAAAGGTAACTGGCCCCAAATTGCCAAAGACATATTGAAAAAGAAAAATGAAGTTGGAGGTATCACATTATCTGACTTTAAAACATACTACAAATCAACAGTGATCAAAACTGCATGGTATTGGCACAAGGATAGCCCTACTGACCAATGGAACCGAATTGAGAGTTCTGATATAGATCCTCGCATATACCATCATCTGATATTCGACAATGCCACCAAGCTCACTCAATTGGGAGAGAATGGCCTCTTTAACAAATGGTGCTTGGAGAACTGGATATCTATATCCAAAAGAATGGGAGAAGAATACCATCTCACACCCTATACAAAAATCAACTCGAGATAGATCAAAGATCTAAATATAAGAGCCAAAACCTTAAAGACCTTGGAAGATAATGTAGGGAAGCATCTACAGGATCTAGTAATAGGAAATGGTTTCATGAACTTCACAGCCAAAGCATGAGCAGCAAGAGGAATAATAGATAAATGGGATTTCATCAAAATTAAAAGCTTCTGCACCTCAAAGGATGTTATTAAGAAAATAAAAAGACAGCCTACACAATGGGAGAAAATATTTGGCAATCATATATCTGATAGGAGCCTAATATCCTGCATATATAAAGAAACCCTACATCTCAAAAATAAAAAGACAAACAACCCATTTAAAAAATGGGCAAGTGACCTGAAAAGACACTTCTCCAAGGAAGAAATACAAATGGCTAAAAAGCACATGAAAAAATGCTCGACATCGCTAGCTATTAGGGAAATGGAAATCAAAACAATAATGAGATACCATCTTACACCCATCAAAATGTCATCTATCAAAAAAACAACAGAAAATAAGTGTTGGAGAGGATTTGGAGGAATAGGAACCCTCATCCACTGCTGATGGCATTGTGGAATGTTCTAGCCACTGTGTAGAACAGTTTGGCGATTCCTCAGAAAACTAACAAGAGATCTTCCATATGATCCAGCAATTCCACTGCTGGGTATATACCCAGAAGAGTTGAAAGCAAAGACATGAACAGATATATGCACACCAATGTTCATAGCGGCATTGTTCACAACTGCCAAAATTTGGAATCAGCCACAGTGCCCATCAACAGAAGAATGGATAAGCAAAATGTGGCACATACATACAATGGAATATTACTCAGCTGTTAGAAGGAATAAAATGCTAACACATGGAATAACATGGATGAATCTGGAAGACCTTATGTTGAGTGAAGCAAGCCAGGCATTGAAGGAAGAACAGTTTATGACCTTATTGATTTGAATTGAGGTAAGATAACAGTTTCTGAGAACCACTGACTGAAAGATAGGCTAACCAGGAAAAAAGAGAGAAGGGTAGGCTGTGAGCCATCACCCATATGGACATTATCTATGGTAAACTGAAAAAGTATAGTTACATATTGAAGGATAGGACAGGTGGGTAGAGATTTTACTGGGTTCAGTTGTGCAAGATTAACAGGTGGGTAGATTAGGAAGGTCAGGTTAGAATAACCAGGACATGTAAACATGAATCTTGACATCCAATGAGTCAAGACAAGGAAGAGTCATAAGCCCAGGGGTTTGGGAGGAAGGAACAGAAAAGAAAATGGGCTATGTAATGGTCATGGGAAATAATCTTCATTACCTTACATTAATGGACACAGGACATGGTAAATATCATCAAAATTTATTAAACTGTACAGTCTAAATTGTAAACTATACTGTAAACCACTGAAAAAAATTTAGTTGCTATATTTTACTATCTGTGTAACAGTTATAACAATGATATCATCCATAAAAAAAAAATGTTTTAATATGGGGTGGGGAAGCGGGAGGGAGGTTGGGTATGTGGCAGTCTCTAGTATTCTGTGTGTGACTTTGCTGTGACCTAAAACTTCTTTGAAAATTAAATTGAAATTTGGGAAACACTGGGGAATGAGATGGGGAAGGTTTCACGATACACTGGACATCCGATATTTCAATGATAAAAGGAAAAAAGAATAATTTTTTTTAAAAAAAAGGATTTTATTTGTTTTTTGTTTATTTTTTCCCATTTTTTCAAAGGTCCCAATTCGCTAATTATATTTTATTATTAGTTTAGTTTCCTTTTCTTTTTTCTTCTGAGTCTCCTTGTACTTATCTATTGCATTTAAAATTATCATTATTATATCTTTTTCCTATTAATTTTATTTTGTTATTATATTGGCTTCATATTCAAGGAAGGTTTGCATCACAGAAAGGTTACAAGGGGGACTGCAGAGGATCATTGGGGGTGTCTGGGATGGGGGATTCATGGTAGTAAGTCCATCTGAATATACATGAAAGATATATAAAATTGTTCAAATGATCAAGGAATGGGGCATGGTCATGGTGGCTAGACAATTACTCAATGAGGGAATCTGAATTCCTACACTGGAGAGCACTGCTACATTCCCCAAGGGAGCAGCAACCGTCCCCAGAGTGCAGAGACAGTGTCTGGCAAAGAGTTTCTCCCACTGTTGGGTTCTTGTTATTGAGGACTAGCCTTATGAGTATTTACTTTTCTAATTGAAACTTAGCCTACTGTTATGGGGTGCCTAAGGGTTACGACCTGAGAGCCTCCTTGTTGCTCAAATGTGGCCTCTCTCTAAGCCAAATTCAGCATTTGAATGCATTACCTTCCTCCCAACGTGGGACATGACTCCTGCGGATGATCCTCCCAGGCAACGAGGGATTAATACCAAGTGCCAACTGGCAACACTTTTGGAAAAAGACCTTGAATAAAAGGGGGAAAAGGTAAAGAGAAATGAGTTCACATGGTTAAGATACTTCAAAGAGAGTCGGGAGGTCATCCAAGAGGTAATACATAGGCATATCTCAGTAGGATCTCATAGAACACCAAAGTGGATATCACCCCATACTGAGGGACCCCTAAGGGCTCTGGTGACACCCAGGTCCTATACAAGTGGGGATAGCCCCAGAGATTGATGCCTAATTAGTGGGCTCTTCATTGGCATCTGTGTTCCTGAGAGTGACAGAGTTGGACTCAAACAAGTCATCCCTGCACATGGTCCATCAGTCCCTTCTACTCAAACCTATATGTGATGCAGGAGTTTTT
>JAQZBX010026577.1:0-28865 GCA_029593785.1 Cabassous unicinctus | reverse complement strand
CCTTGCAGTTTACTTGGGAAGGGGAGGGTGGCTGGAGCAGCCACTCAGGGAACTGCCTGCTGTTTGCTTACGGATCGGGGTTTTTTCCTTTCTCTTTACTCCAACCGGATTGGTTTGCTCAACGAGAAAGAGGCGTTTTCCTAGTCTCCTCCCTCCACCCCAGCCCCTTTCCTTTTACCTCCCCACACCGGCCCCACCTTCTAGAAACCTGACTAATTGAATTACTCGGAGTGCTCAGGCGCCCTCCCTTCCACTGGAGCCCGGCAGCTGCGCGTAACCCTTTGAATGCCGAATTGCGTCTGGGCTGAGCAATGATTTGACATCTTTTTACCTGGGAGTAAGGATTCCCACCCTGTAGCTGGAAAGCCGAAATCTATCACTGGGGCCCCTCAGGTGACATAAAGTCCCTGCAGATGGGATGAAATGGCGCTTCAGCGAGTGCGTGTTCTTGTGAATCTCTGCCCTGTTCTTAACATTGCACAGTGCCCGGCACTTGGTTATCTGGAAACCTGGCATCTCTCGTGTGCCTTTCAACTCCCCCTCTTCCTGCCCGGGATTTAAAGATTCATGAGCAGGAAGCAAGACTTCTCTTTAAAGTGGTCTGAAAGCACTTTTTTTTTTAATCGGGGTAAAAAATCATACTTGAAATTGATTACAATTCAGTGCGCACCTTCAGCAAGGAGAAAATGAATGCGGCGGGCGAGCCCATCAGAAATACTTTACACCTTTTCCATTCCTACCTCAGTTTGATTCGCTGTCCATTCCCCAAAGGATAAATGCCTCGAAAGAATCAGGGGCGGGAAGAAACGGAGGACGGGAGTGCTAAGGAAAGGCGTTCCTTTATTATTGTAAAAGGCCTCGCGTTCCCGGACTTCCCGGGCAGGTTGCCGCGCCTCGGCAGTCCGCTGCCACCGGAGCGCGATCACCTGCTAGTGAGGCCTTGAGACGCGTCCCCAAGTCCTTTCGCGCCCGGGGAGCGTGCCCAGCGCCCTTCCCTGCGGGGCCGTAAACTCCCGAGACCCGCCCTCGAGGGACTCCGCGGTCTCAGGCCGGTCCTTTTATTTTTCTCTCTTGCTCTCTCGGGAGTTTGCTACCTCAGTGGAAAGGGCTCATCCCAAGAAAGAAAGCAGTTTAGTTTTAGCTCCCAAACCTGCCTGTTCTCTTTACTTAGCCCAATAAAATGAAATACCACGTTCTGTCTTCTGTGCTTTCCAGACCTTGGTCTCGGGATTTCCAGGCTCTTGGAAGCTTTTTGGAAGCGTCCAGACGCCCTCCAGTGGTGGGCCTGCAGTCCGCACCCAGCGGGGGTATCGCCTGCAACTCGGTCTGGAATGTGTTTGGATGGAGAACCTGGGGTCACGATCAATAAAAACTTGAGGGAAAAGGAACAACTTAGATAGGTATATATTATGTGCTCGTGCCTAGAAGTTGAGTAGTTTCAAAATTACGGGAACTTTTCCTACCTGAAAGTGTCCCAGGAAAGTAACTTCTTTGTTTCCTGAGGAAATGTAAATTGCAATCTGTAGAATTATAGACTCCAACAAATAATCCTAACAAACCAACCACGTTCCTAATAAAAAACTAAAATTCAGAATATTAACATAAATGTTTGTCTATCATCTGTATATTTCACAAAATTCCAGCAGTGAGAGAGGTGGGAAATTTTAAACAAGAGAACCAAAAAAAATAAGCTTTTTTAAAAATTAAACTTTCATTATTTCCTCCTCACCCTCAACCCAGTCTGCAGCCTTGCTGATGTTCAAATTCCTAACCTATTTTAGGGTGCGTTTGTTTTTTCTTTTGAGGGAAGGATGCATTTCTCAGCCTTGCTGACAATAGCTCTAATAGGTGCTCATATGACAAGAGGTAGTTTTGCAGGAAATATTCTGGACCCTTTTAAGGGATATATGTATCTTTAGGAAGAAGAGAATTCACGACTCCTGTCTTGGGGAAAGTGCTGATCCTCATCAGAGAGTCTTTTTAGTCAGGAAAATATCAAGTGTCAAGGAGCTAGCAAGCTAGCTTCCTGTGGTGGCAAAACCAAAAGGGGCAAAAAAAAAGAAATTATATCTATTTATTTCCCATTTGAAATACATACTGTAACCAAATGTGAAAATTCAGCATATCAAAAGAATATGGATGTCAAAAATATTTTAAATATCTCTAATTTGTTTAAAGTCTGAATAGCCCCTTTTTGAACATCATACAATATGGCCTTTATTAATATGATTCAAGGGGTTGGAATAAAAGATATTTGGAATTTGCAACTTTTCAGAACATAACTCAAATGACTGCATGAAATAATTTATAAACCAAAATCAAATACCTCTTTCTAGAATTTTATAACTAAGCAATTATTGATACTGGTGTTATTAAGCAGCAATATGATAGATACATACTTAGATATTCTTTGAAGGGAGGTATTTTTAACTGTACACTTATGGCTAGATAATGTAACTTTGTTGCTTCAGGAAAACATTCAAGCCATTTGAATTTATACAAATCAGCGTTATGTAAAATAATTATATTATGATTAGTCTAGTGTCACAAAGGCAATGACTTTTAAACTAGCATTTAAAGGTTAAGTTGCCTTTTGCCAAGTACAGAAGGAGGTTCTTAAATGACAGAAAAAGAAAACTGAAAAAAAAAAAAAAGAGAGAGAGAGAAAGAGAAAGAAGCTAAAAACATAGAAGAAATAAAAGTCCATGGTGGAACCAAATGTTTTGAGTTCAACAAGAGTGAAACAGGGTTGAGGGGAGCTAAGGCCTGAAAAATAGATTGGGAACAGACTGTAAAGAAGCTTAACTGCCATTCTAATAATATTTGGACTTAGTGCTACAGGCAACTGAATACATTGGTGGCTTTAAAACAAGTGACATTGAAGCAATAATCTATATGCCTCAAACTAAACCAAAAATAGCGATTATTTTATTATTATTATTATTTTGGCCTTGAACTATGTAGATCAGTGCTCTAACCAATTTAGAATCACCCTGGAAGCTTTTAAATAAAGAACAATGCTAGGGCCTCACTCCCTCTTTCAGTTGGTTAAGGGTGGGGACCTGGCATCTATATTTTTTCACAGCTCTCCAGGGAATTCTAATAGGTATACAGGATTAAGAATCACTGTAAATATATTTTTTACTTTAACTATTTAAACATTTCAGGCAAAAGTAAGTTATGTAATTATTTACCCGGAGAAATGTCTCATTTAACCATCAAGGCAGAAATGTTACTACTTTAGAGAACTGAATTTCATGATCTTCTCTATTGAAATGGAAGTAATGCTTTTAAATTAATTTTCACATGGCACAGCATAGAGTGATAGCCAATATGTAGTTGCAGGGGTCGATCTTCCTTTTGGACTAGTTTTCAGTTTGAATTAGCAGCCACCAAATAGAAGTGGAGCTCTACTGGGTCAAGTGGCCAGCCAAATAAATGAAATGAGCTGGTGAATCAAACCCCACAGTCTACAAACTAAGCAGCTCCTGTTTAACAAAGCAGTTGAATTAAAACTAGTATCCAGAAGAGATACTAAAGGAGACAGACTCAATAGTAAACATTAAAGAAATAATGAGACACAAAACTTTCTACCAGATAATGAACATAGTCGTATTTAATCTAACTTTGCTAATCTTTCGAGAACATTTAGAATTCATTCTGAAGACCCAAGATGCTGGAATAAGTTCACATCCTATCACTAAGCAGTCACCTAGCTGTCCTGCCACAGCCTGTTTTAAGTTACTAGTGGAGACCTCCCCCAGCCCACCTCTCCCAGCCCGTCCCCATCCCTTCCCTCCACCCTTTTTTGTTTTTTATCACATTTCTCAGAATCTTTAGATATAACTTTTTGCTTGCTTTTCTCTCCTCAAAGACTTTAGGAAAAGCTCCTTTTCTGTTTCTGCTCTAACTGTCCTTCCATGTGCAACTGAAAGAGAACGAAAACTCTACAATGTCTCTACTTTCCATTCTATGATCCTTAACTTCCATCATGAATTTCTCACCTTCTTTATCCTCCTTTTACTTTCCTGGTGCTTGTTGTTTATTTGGTAGCATCCCTTCTCTTAGCATCCCTTCTTTTGAAAGTCTGCTGATAAATAGAAGTAGTTTCCCAAGTTGCTGCAATATTCTGAAAGAGATATTTTGAAAAAAAAATTATTTATGAACTAATTGTCTCTTTTTTGTTGCTTTCCAACATTTCAATGCATATTTCAAATAAACCCAGCATAGGAAACTTTTTTTTTTTTTACCAGGAGGTCCCAGGAATCGAACCCAGGTCCATCCATATGGGAGACAGATGCCCAACCATTTGAGCCACATCCACCCCCTGGAAACTTTTTTTTTTTTTTTTTCTCGTCAGACGGGTAATGTGCCGACGTCGTAACAAGGTTCAAGGGAGGCACACCTCACACAAACGCATGAACACCCACTCATCATACTTATGAACCACAAAAGGATCGAGGAAACTTTTTAAACATACAGAAATTTTAGCAGTCATTTTGAGAAATGATTCAACCACATAATTTGGCACATATATACATATGTGTTATGTTTGTGTGTATTACAACTATGTATGCTTTTATAGGTAAATTTTAAAAGAAACAAGCAGGTACTGGTTGATTCAACCAACTTCCAAATCACTATTATCTAAAGCTTAATGTATATACCATAGAGTTATGTACCAGTTTTCAACCATATAGCTGAAATTGGTGGGTGATTTTATTCTTATAAGCAACTTCCATGCTGTCTTTTCCTATTTTAAAATGTATGTACTGTTTTCTGCTCTGTATTTCCCCTCTCCACATTTTTAAACAAAAATCACCCAGTAAACTGTATCTGCATTTTACAAATCTAATCTATCAATTAACATAAAGTATACTGTCCTAAAATATTCTTTGTGAATTATTAAATAACACTACATTCTTTGCTTAAGAGTATATTACTATGAATATATATTACCAAGAAAACAAATATTTGTATTTATTTTTTATTACAAAGGTATGCATAGACATCTACAGCATACCTTTGTTTTAAACAAAAAGAATATAAAGTAGCCTTTTCAGAAATAAACCTCATTCATGTTTTTTTCACATTCAAGCTAATAATTAGAATATTTCTCTACCTCCAGTTCTATCTACTATCACCCAAAAAAGCATACGAGTATGCATTTTTGTATTCTTTCACTTGCTTAGAGACCCTCAAAAAGCTAGATAATCTTTTTAAAAATTTTTGGATGGCACTTTACATATATATATACATATGTATCTTGGTATATATATATGTATATACATACAGAGAACTTATTTTTCTATCAATTTTCACCTGATTTCATCAACTTCTGTGAAAATTCATTTAGCAATGAATGAGAATATAACTCTTAGTCAGTGAGCAAGAGCATATGAAATAGGAAATGCCAATTCCAAGTCCCTATTTAGCTTTGGCTTTACTTTTTTCCCCCTAGATCTAAACTGGCTTTACAAAGGAAAGTATAAACTAAGAAACTTTTTTCTTAAATTATTTCATATTAAAAGGCCCTTTTAGGGGATTTGAGTCTTGATGTTTTACAGGTGTGGATATTGTTTGTATTGTTTTTGGTTTTGTTGCCTCAGTCCATCTAAATAATTATCTCTTTTTTTTTTTTTTATTTCACTTGACCACAATAAAGATGTTCCTTTAAAAAATATATATATATATATATACATATATACACATATACATATACATATACATACATACATACATACATATATATATATAGTAGTAAAATTGTCCTCTTACTGAAAAGTTATAACTCTAGTCTGAGACTTCCAAATACCTTATGCCAGCATTGTAAATTTTACTGTGATGTAGTAAAGTTACAATTAAGGTATAATTTTTTTAAAGCATTTCATCTTATAGTTTGGGATAATAGTTATAAAGCTGGTATCTATAGAAAACACTGTAACTTATGCTCTTAGAACTTCAGATAACAATACAAAGAAGGATTATTGACAAAAATATTTTTAATGAGAAATATTTTACTGACTTGACTCTTTCTAAACCCAAGTCTGGGGGGCGGAATGTGCTCTTAAAATGACTTTTAGTCAGAGATTATACTCTCAATTTCTATTAGTCTCCACTTCTTTTGGTATATGATATATACTAAATTGAATAGGATTTATTGGTTCAGCTAGATTCTGAATTATCCTCTTTTTCTGTGGATTAGGATGGTGCATTTTTTAGCCCTTTTCCCTAAAATCCATCAGGATCTTTTATGTGGACTATCTAGCATTCTGTACGCTTCCAATGCTTAATAAATATTACATTACAATATTAACATAAAAATAAATCATCTTAAAGTACTACACAGGCTATTAAGTGAGATTCTATTCGGTCTGAGCCAAGACATCAAAACGTTTTATTTTCTCTTTATGCATTCAAAGTAATTTTAAAACTCCCTTTTCATGAAGTGTTCTTGCATCCATAAGATGCCTACGTGTTAGAAAGTGAAGCAGGGCAGCCGTGTATCATCCAGGTGTGTAGTTAATTTGTTCAATTTATTCTGGGGCTTGAATTTACCATTTTAATAAGAGGGAGTTTAAAATTGGGTAGACAAAAATGGAAATAGCACCATTTTGTCAAGAAAATGCCCTTTTCCCAATGGCAATTCTGAAATATTTAGAGAGGATCACCAGTCCAGTAGGCTGGGTAGTGTTTCTTGCCACCAAGAAGTGCTGCTTTGTATATGATTGGTTATGTCACACTGATCTACACTAACAGCCACTGAAGCCATGAGATTTTTTTACAGGTACAGAAACAAAAATGAAGTAGAAAATGATTAGGCTACTCCAATTATATCCCCACTGATTGCTTTAGGGTCCTAATTTGGAATTACCATAAAGGAAAAAATTAACATATATTTCCTTCCAAAGGTATAGTTCAAATAAGGTATATTTTATCTACCAAATATATGAATCAAATCACATAAATAAAATTGATGCCTCATATGTGGCAGATTTCAAAGTAACCAACCTTCACCCCCACCCCCTTTATAGTTTCCAATTTTCATCATGGAGTTACATGGTATTTTATCTGTAATTGGCAAACTAGTAGCTTTCTGAATATTTTTAGCAAGCATGTTTGTTCCTGCTACTTAGTAAATTTCATAGAAAATCTTTTTCTCCAACAAAAACTTTTCATATAACCCTAAATGAATACAATTAACATTTTCTGATCCTCTTTGGATAATGTCATTTGCTTAAAAGACCAAACCAGAGTAGATGATTTATCCAGAAGTGATTCTTCTTCTAAAGTGGTGCACAGCAAGAAAAATGAAAAGGTAAAATCAAAGGAACCTCATGTTTAGTTTCATCTCAACTCTCTGCATCACTCACTTCTATTGATTTAACATTGTGGCACCTCCATATTTCAGCAGGAGGATCTGCCACAAGACAGAAACTAAAATGACCCTGGAAGGGTCATCTTGCTGTCAATATCAAGTTACAACGTATCTACTTTTGGCTGACAGCCATGGCAGGCCGGGAGAAGTTCGGCTCTCTCTCCATAGATGGAATAGATGTGTTTCAAGGAAGTGGGATATAAAGTGAAATTTTATCTATCAAGTCTCATCTTCCTGTAATTAAAGTTCTAAACTAGGAGGAGGGTTTTGTCAGTGTCCCTTATGTACAATCCCTCTGAGTCTGTTTAGTAACTTGCATTTCTAATGCATGCCATTTAGTGTGGAGACTAATCCACAAACCCATCTTTTCAGCATTCATCACACTTTCTTCCTCTGTAGCAACTGACGTCACTGACCACCCTTTCTTCTTGGGACTTCCTTATCCTTTGGTGTCGGCACTCCACATTCTGATAATCTCTTATTTATCTCTAGCCATAGTGTTCCTGCCTCCTGCCTCCTCTTCTACAATGCACAGCCTAGTACCTGGCACATAATAAACATGCAATAATAAATATTTACGCAATGGATGAATAATTATATGAATGCCCTTTTCCTAAATATACATATTTTTCTTTAGTCCTCTTTACCTTCTTTTCAATAAGATTATCCTTAATAATCACATTCATGCTCACAACTCCAATTATTGTCTCTTTGTGAATGTCTCCCAATTTCTATCTCTGGGACTTACTGCTTTCCATCATCAGACCCACATTCCCAGCCTGCTCTTTTCCTTTTCCACATGACTGTACTCTGACACCTCAAAGTTGGCAAGTCCAAATAGTGTATCTGATCATCCAACAAACCTAGCCACCATCTTCCTAGAACTACTGCTCTCCAGCATTCTTAAGTAAGGATAAAACCATCCCAAATGAAAACTTCTGGCTGACAGGTTTGATAAAGCAGACAACTCAGTATTCTGTCAAGGGATGCAAAATTTAGTTTTCCAAATTCTCATTTCTATATCAAGTTGCCCCCTAACTGGTCTCACCCTTACCTCTGTCCAATAACTACTCCAGTCTGCAGCCAATGTGATCCATTCAAAAGGCAAACCTGTTGTTACTCTCCACCACTTAATGGCTTCCCATAGCTCTCAAAATGAAGATAACAACCTTAAGTGGCTACCAGGCACCCATCCCTGCCTTCCTCTCAGACCTCATCTCATAGACTCTTCCCTACATTCACGACCCTCCAGCCACTCTGACCTTCTATCATTTCCTCAAAGAAGCTGCATATATCCTTGTCTCAGGGTCTTTGCTGATGCTGTCCCACTGCCTGAAACACGTATGCCCTCACCTAGTTAACCTGAATCCATTCCTTGAATCTCAGCTCAGATGTCACAACACAGGGAGATCTCTCCTGATCCTGGAGAAGAGGCCAGGACTCCTCTAAATACCCACTTGGCACTGTATTTCCTTTCCTTATACTGCCTGTCCCTGAATTGAAATTGTGTATTTGTGTGGCTATTGCATTCATGCCTACTTCCCCTTCGAGTTTGATTGTTCACCATCACCTCTTCAAAGCTTAGCACTGTGCACAGCACATATTAGACACTCTGGAAATATTTACTGAATGATTTAATTTGTGAAAATAGTGTGCTAGTATTTCACACTGTGTTTTCCCTGGTGGTTTCTATTAGGAACCTGGCATCAGTGTTATACAAAAGGCAATGGAGATAAGAGGGATAAGAGCCTCTTAAAGATTTGGAAATGAGGGTTTAAGCACAGAGGCACCATTCAAAGAATCCCCACAGAGATATGCAAAACCAACCTTAAAGAAGTACTTGCAACCTAGAGCCAGGCGTAACTCAAGGTCTTTCCATTTCTAAAGAAAGAGTGTGGCAACCTTAAAGGGAGTGCATCAAAAATGGAGCAAAGAAAACAAAATTAACGGAGGGAAATTCGCAGTTCTAATTCATTCCTTGTCTAAGGAACAGAGTGCCCAGTGAAGTTGACAGGTAAATTCTAATGATAGATGAATCCATCAGCTGTCTCTTCTCAGCCCTATACCATTAAACATTTAAGTCACATAATGTCCTCCCTGTTCTGATGCCCTCAAACTACTTGTGGGCATCCATACTACTTGTGTGGCTTGCCTTTCATTCATTCACCCATTCATTCATAAAGGTATTGAGCATCTATCATGGGCCATGCCTTAAGATTATAGTGGTAAGCAAGAAAGAGCTGGTCTCTGCCCTTACAGATCTTATATTACAGTCTAGTGTGTGACATAGACCACTCTAAAAGCAACTTATCATAAGAAGTGTTGGGTCCTATAGTGGGCTTATGCTGCCTGCCGAAGATCCTTTCTTTGGAGAATCTCTTTCTCTTATCCTTGTCATCCTAGTGAAGGCATCCTTTGCCATGACCTACCATGCTACAATACCACTCCAACCCTATCACCACTACCGGGGACGACACATGACAAACCAGGCCAATCAGAATCCTTACTGAAATTTGTAATGGAGCTGGAATTGAGACAGCCTCTCTTTTTGGATTTTCAGTTATGTGGATGTAGGATTGGGACTGCCAGTAACCTGGGAAGCAGAGTCTTCAGATTTATCAAATAAAAATACCATATAAGAGGTCAGGTTAAATTTGATTTCAGATAAACAGCAAATAACTTCTTAGTGTACATCCCAAACATTGCAAAAAACTATTCCTTGTTTATCTGAAATTCAAATTTAACTAGGTGTCCTGTCTTTTATCTGGCAACTCTACCAAGGAGAGAAGATGTTTGCAGAATATTGCCAATAAACTGGCCTGGGAGAAACAAGCAGAGGATGAAAATAGAGATAAAAAGATGCAAAGGGCCCTTGGATACAACTGTACCTCAGCTTCCAAGTTCTGCTCCTTCCCAGTTAAGTGAGCCACTGTATTTTTTTTTTTTTTTTTTTTTTTTTGCTTGAGTTGTACTTTGTTGGGCTTTTGTCACTATAACCTGAAAAGGCATGACAAATATAAGTCTGATAATAAGAGGACTGCTGGATGCCATGGGACTGTGCAACAGGCTCACTTAACATAACTAGGAAACAGCATCCAAATTGAGACTTGCAGAATGAGTAGGAGTTAGCTGATTAAATAGAGATAATGTTTGGCACAGAGTCATTGCTCAATGAATATTTGTCAAGTGAAATGGTTTAAAAAAATAATTGGCTAGCATTCACCTTTCACTCTGTTTCCATTGCTTCATTTTGCATCTTGTTCTGGTATGCATGGCTCTGGGGTTTCAAACCTGCAGCAAAGATCATCAGACTGTACTCCATTTTCTCTCGATTCATGGCTCTTGAGCAACTTTCTATGGATATGTCAAACATATAATTGCTTAATAAATATATCTGCATACTTATCTTGAAGGCAGCTTTTGGTCCATCTCTGGAGTAATGTTTATCTTTCATTTCTTCTCAGTTTTTCTTCAGGATATCCTGAATTATCTTGTGTTAACATTACTCCCACTACACGTGTTTTTTTTTTAATAATAGAAGCTGAATGTGGCTGTTCTTTGGTCCTCAGTACCTTATGGAATCTACAATTCTATTCCATATTCTGTAACATTGATCTTGTTCCCTAATTCCATGACTCAAACCCTACAAAATATAATTATTGCTTAGTCTCATTATACACAGGGTTGACACATAAGGCTGCACAGGCTGTGCACTGCAAACTTACAGGGTGACATAGATTCACATAGACTGCAAAGTGAATGGCATGCCCTGGAGCTGTGTCCCTAATTATGCAAAAGAGAAAATAATTGAACCAAAGTAAATGAGGAATTAAGAGATCTGGGTCCTAGTTTGGTTTCAGCTCATAGCCATATGAGCTTTCACTTCTTTATCTACAAAAAGGATATTGGATTAGATGATATCTAAGGTATCTTACAGATCCCAATGTTTGTGATTTATATTTTAAATGGTGGTCAAATGGTTCAAAGAAAGGAAGATACTCTTCAAATTCTAAACTTCGGTCACATCTCGTGTTTGTGGATAAAATCTATACTTTGAAAACATAAATTAGAAATAATTTATGTTCCTAAAAGATCTTTCTTCCAAGCAACTGTGTTTGGTTGCTGTTGACATCCCCAGAATAGGACCATCCCTTTGGGCATCAGTGAGGCATACTCATTAGTTTTCCACCCAACCTGATATATTTTCTCCTTTAAAAGTCACTAACACCCAGAGGGGAGAAAAATTAAATTTCCATACAATTAAATAATTTAGAGATTTTATGTTTTTAGAGGAAAATATAAGCTATCTTACTCATTCACTTGTAAACTTAAGACTAGAAAGTATAGAGCTCTACTAATAATTAATATTATGCCCAGTTAACAGAGAGGGACTGCCCTCTCATTCTGCCTATGCATATACCAGGCCACCATTCATTCAATCAACAAACATTTATTGAGCACCGACTATATGTCAGATACTGTTCTAGGAACTAAAGATACATCAGTGAACCAAGCAGACAGAAATTCCTGCCCTATGGAGCTTATTTTCTAGTGGAGGGAGAAATCAAGAAACAAGATTAAAAAGTAAAGAATATGGTACTTTAAAGAGATAAGTACTAAGAAAAAAGATAACACAGGGTATGCAGTTAGGCAGTGTCTGCATGGGGAGAGGCTTGCATTCCTAGAGAGAGTGGGCAGGAAAGGCCTCTCTGAGAAGGTGACATCTGAGTAAACCCTTGAGGGAGGTGGGGAACTGCCAAACTGTAGGGGCAGGTGGTCCAGGCAGAGGGTACAGCAAGCACAAGAACTCTGAGGGGGAAAATGCCTAGAGACTATGAGGGCAACAGCAAGAGACCTCTGTGGCTGGGGGAAGTGAGGGAAGGGGCAAGCAGAAGGAGATGAAGTCTTAGGGGAATCAGGCACCATATCTTTTAAGCCTTATAGACCTTTGCAAAACTGTAGCTTTTACTTTGAATGAGGTGGGAAACCAGTGGAGAGTTCTTGGCTGAGATCTGATTTAGGTTTAATAGGATCAGTCTGGCTGCTCTTTTGAGAATCAGCTTAAGAGAATCCAGGGTAGAAGCAGGGAGACCATCAGAAGGCCTTATTTAAAGACTTTGTTCTCTAATAGTTGCTACTATCACTAATGGTTTTATTTACTCTAGATAAGTTCTACATGTCAGGATTTTAGGATTACTATATACTTTTAATTATTTTTTTTTTCTTTCCATTTGACTTTGAAGCCCAACAATGTACAATTTGGGGCTGAGGAAATGGTAATGGATATACTTGAATATCAATAAATGGACCCTTTCCTCAGGATTTCGGTTTCATCCATGAAACAGAAGGGGAGATTTTAAACAACATTACCCTTGTTCCTTGATGTCACAAGTCAAAAAGCAACTCCTCTGCAGCCAGAGGGGAACTTAATTGCTGGTTCCTGAGAAGGTGTACTATGGCTGAAGGAATAAGAAAAAAATTTGGATTATTGAATGAATTACACTGAAAGAAAGAAGGGAGGAAAGATGTGTAAGCTTAGGGAAAGGATTTTATAATGTACCTAGTTGGGTAAATGATAAATGTACATAATTAATCATAGACACCATTTTGGCAAATGATATTTTTAAATGATAGAGGCAATTATCTGTACAATTACTTATGTATAGGAATGCCTTATTTTCTGACTTTCAACAGGCAGTCTACCTTACAAAATCTGTAAGGAATAGACTTGCCTAATTTAGCATCCCAGTGTGTACCTCAATCTAAAGAGGAAATTTTTTGGTGGTTTGAGGAGACCCAGAAGAGGAATAAAATAATATTCCTTCTTGGTTCTAGTACTAATATCTTTGTGAAACCATTTAATCACTTATTATTTCAATTTCAAGCCATAAAAAGATAGATTAAAAAACAAAAAACAAAAAAAGAAAAAGAAAAAGAAAAAAAAAGATAGGTTATACACAAACTCCTTCTGTAGGAATATAAAATAATTTTCTTAATACCTTTCCAAAAAATATTCTAGAAACAAATTGAAAAACTTGTGAAAATAATGAAAATATTTGCTACTTTCTTTGAAAAATATTAAAATGAGAGAGAAATTTTCAGCACCTGTAACAAGCAATGATCTTTTTTCTAACTTAATAGGATGAACATATTTTCTCCTGTTTCTTTAACCTAATGGTCTTATCCAGTAGACATTGTTTCACATCTGGCTCGGCAATTTACCATGATTCAAACCTTGAGCAAGTTACTAAATATTGCTCAGCCTCGATTTCATTGTAAAAGTGGAGCTAATCATATCAATTTCTTAAGATTTTCTATGAGCAATGTTTATCAAGGACCTGGTCTAATGTCAAAGATTCAGTATATGTTCAATACGGTACATATTATTAATGTTGCCCCACCCTTATTTGAAGTACTTTAGTAACATAATTCACAATGTTATTCTATCTTTGACTCATTCTACCAACCTGTATATTTGTGCTGACTGCCATGAACAGATACAATATATCATTGTAAGTAAATGTCATTTTGGACCAGTAAGGAAAGAATGGATTATTTAGAAAGTGTCTGGTTAGCAATTTCAACCTTTAACTCATATGGTCTAAAACTGGGCTGTCCAATACAATATCCTCACGACATACGGCTCCTGAGCACTTGAAATGTGGCTATTCTGAATTAAGGTGCACTGTAAATGTAAAACACACTCCAGATTTTGAAGACTCATTATTGAAAAAGGCTGTAAAAGAAATATGTATGTAAACTATCTCAGGATTTTTTTCATACTGATTACAAATTGAAATTTTAATCTCTTGGATATTTTAAGTTAAATAAAATATATATTAAATGGATTTTTAAAAACTTTTTTAGTGTGGCTACTAGAAATTTAAAATTTTGTTGCCCACATTTGTGGCTAACATTATGTTTCTATTGGGCAGTACTGGTCTATATATTTAAATACAACTATGAAGGAGGGGAGGGAAGGAGGGAAGGAAGGAAGGAAAAAACCTGGGAGAACTAAAAGATGTAAGCCTTAAAATGTCTATCATGACACCAAAGGCAGAAATCTAAGAGACTGTCATATTGTACTTATAGCACAATGCCAGGCACTTAGCAAACTCTCAGTCGCTGCCAGCTTGTGTTATTTATTCATTAATTCATCTAATGGCCACTTCTCATATGTTAGGCCCTATACTAGGTGCCAGAGCTACAATGATGAACAAAACAGTCCAGAATATGGTGACGTTCACAATCTAATGAGGAATACAAACAAGAAAAAAATTTATGCAAAATTTTATAGTTCATGTTTTATATTGTTCTCAGGGGCCGAAAAGATTATGTGTTCATTTTCTGTCAAAAAGTTCGAACAAACTTTTTTCACATTTGATCCTTACTAGAGCAATAAACAACAATTTCTATTTCGTTATCGTAAAATAGTGACAGCAGTGGAACACTGAAAGGCAGCTTTAATTCCTCTGGTAACAATTTCATCTTACTAATATACTGTAAAGGTGTTCAGGAATAACATCCATTTAGAAGCACACTCCTGGCATACACTTCTACTTAATGTATTCCATTCTCATCCAAAACCATGCCTGAATCCTCCGAAAGTATTTCACGACACCTACCTACGGCCGGCTGCGTAGTTATGCGAGTGTATGTGCACGTGCGAGGGAGCAAACACGTGAATATCTGAGCGTTCGCAGCACCCCCCACCTCCCTTCCACCGAGAGGCTTCTCAGGGGAAGCTGCTGGCCGCCGGGGCAGCTCAGGGCCTGGCCCTTTGTCGTGTTGATTAGAATATGAGCGGAGCTGCGGGATTTACATCTTAAAGGGGATCAGAGCTGTGGCCCCAGAACTGATCTTGAAAGGAGGAGAAAGAAGAAAGGCTTCCTGGAGCCGGGATGTGGACCGGAGTTTGGGGGAGTGAAGAGAGAAAGGAAACAGGGAACAGTTGCCTTGCCTAGCTTGGTGAGACACTGAGACGTTGAGGAGAAATTGAAATACGGAGATACTGATGTGGGACGAGGCGATACTGAGATTCCAGAGAGAAGAGAGAAGGCAGAGTGAGCGGAAGCAAGAAGATTCCGAGAAGCCTTGCTGAGGGTTATATTATCCCTTGCCGGTTTTCCTAGAGGCGGCCGTGAAGATTTAAAATGCTTTTCATTAATTTTTGCCCATGAAACGGATGTTTCTACTGGCTGTGTTCCCGTGTGACACCGTGCTGAGAGCTGCTTGAAACAGCCCCGCACTCTCTGGGTTTGGCGTTATTTCCCCGCTGGATAGTAATCTTGAAAGGGAAGACTATCCTGAGATCTTCTCTGGTCCCGCAGCAACTATCGCAGTCCCTAGCACCCTAGCAGATGCTCCATAGATATGATTTGAATTAAAACCCTTGGAGTCTGGAGATAGGTCCGATGTAGGCATCTTTGCACACTAAATAGGTACAGAAAACAATTTAATAAATGTGTCTGTGTGGACCTAGGTAGTGATAAAGTACCAACTCAGACACGACTTTTTTTATCTCCACGTTAGTGATGCCAAAAGCTGTTTTCAGACCTGGTTTACAGGTTTTTTGTTTTGTTTTGTTTTGTTTTCTCACTTTTTTGTGTTCTGTTTTGTCTTTGACAAGAAACACAGTCTCAAGCTCACTTTACTGCAGCCCCCACTTTCCCTTTCGCCAGGATTGTGAGGTGTTGGGGTAGCACAGAGGAAGTTTCCTAGTTGATCTGCCCCACCAGCTTGTCAGCACAGCTAATATAAAGGAATAGAAAGAGAAGTGTATGGTTGCCTGGGAGCCTGGGACAGGCTGGGGAGAAGTATATAGGCTGCACATTAGAATTACCCAGGCAGCTTTTTACTTTTTTCCTTAAATACCTTGTCCAGGCATGTGGTGGTTCGAAGCTGTACGTACCCCCAGAAAAACATGTTCTTAAATTTATTCCATTCCTGTGGATGTGAATCTATTGTAAGTAGGACCTTTTGATGAGGTTGCTTCAGTTAAGAAGGTGTAGCCCAAACCAATGAGGATGCAGTCCCTTATAAAAGGAGTGAAATTCAGGCAGAGAGACAGAAAGCCACAGGAGGGAAGAAGCTGAAACAGACCTGGAAGAGAAGGAAGAGACCAGGAGACACCACAGTGAGTCTTGCCAGGTGGCAGAGGAACCAAGGATCACCGGCAGCCAGCCCAGAACACCACAGTGTTTGGGGAGAAAGCATCGCCTTGACGTTCGATGCCTTAATTTGGACATTTTCCTGTCCTCAAAACCGTGAGCAAATAAATTCCCATTGTTTAACCCAACCCATTTTATGGTATTTGCTTAAGCAGCCTAAAATAAGGCCAACCAAGAATAATTAAACTTGAATTCTTGGGCATCCATAAATTTTTTTTACAGTCCCTGGGTAATAACAATGCTTTGTTAGGGATGAGAAGCACTTGGGAGGTTTGCCACTCTGCCTGCATCCTAATCAAATTTGAGCCTGCATTTTCAACATCAATCAGGAGGCCTATACCCCTTTACAATTAAGTCAGTAGTCTGAGGTAGTGAATCTAGAGTTTCCTTACTTTGCCCATAACTCAGGAGACCTGATGCCCTGGTTGGCCCAGGATAGTCCTGAACCATGTTCTTATTCTGTAGTAATTATTAATAGCTTCTGCTTTCACTCTGACAAGAGTCCAGGTTTTTTTTTTTTTTTTAAAGATTTATTTATTTTATTTATTTATCCCCCCCTTGCCGCTTGTGCTGCTATGTCCATTCGCTGCGTGTCTTCTCTGTGTCTGCTTATCTCCCCCTTGCTGTGAGGTCTTGCAGCATCAGCCCACAGTGAGCCGGCCTGCCCTCACAAGGAGGCGCCAGGAAGGGAACCCAGGGCCTCTCATATGGTAAACCGGTGCTCTATCCATTGCGCCATACCCGCTTCCTGTGAGGTTGCTGCATCAGCCCACCGCACCGCTCAGGCTGGCGTGCCCTCACAAGGAGGCCTCGGGTTGCGAACCCGGGCCTCCCATATGGTAAACGGGGGCTCTATCCACTGAGCCACACCCGCTTCCCGAGAGTCCAGGTTTTTGATGGTAAAGAATAATGTCACTATATATGTATCAAACAGGGAAAGCCAGGCCTAGAGTAGAATTTTCCTGGAATTTCTTCCAGCTATAATTTTTTAAATTATCAATTTTATTGAAATGCATTCATAAACCATACAATCCATCTAAGCCAGCTACCATTTTAATATTCTTTCACTCACCACCATCCTCAGTTGTCTTTCTTGCCAGTCCTCTCTTCTCTTTCTCTTTCCACAGAAAAGACTTAAATACCCTCCAACCAGACCATTCCCTCAATCTACCTCAGGGACTTTTTCCTCTCATCTCCACATTTCTAGAACCTTGGTGAAGGCTGCAGCTCAAGGAAGATGGGGCAGGAAAAGGAAGGAGTATCCCGAAGCCCTGTGGGGCCAGACCACCAGGCAGCTTTTCTCCAGACCTTGAATAATTAGAGAAATAGTCTATCAAGTACAGTGTTCACAATGAGAGGAGCTGTAGTTGACTAGGGAACCAGATACTGCCAGGGAGACTGACCGACAGGAACAAGGAGACCCATCGGTCTTCTAGATTAACCCAAATCACAGACTTCTCACAGAGGAATGCAGTGGCCAGAGACTGCCCTGAATTTTTCCTATCCTGACCTTTCTTCCTGACTTGGGCCCTAAACTTTAAATCCCAATGTCAGTATCTGGTACTCCTTCTGTTTTGCTACTGGGTTTGCTCTTTCCTCCACCTTTGCATCGTATCCTAATTCCAACATCTTATAATACCCTTGCCTTTGGCTGACTCCTCCTTCATGGAATCCTGGAGTCCATGTCTAATTCTGGTGATTCCCTAAGAACACAGGCCAGGACTAGGAACCCATCACTTGGGACAAAGTTAATACATAGGCAAATTCAATGGCAGAGTGCCTCTGGCATGGTCATACATGTAAATGAATTTTCTTTCTTTTTACTACCTGCCCTGCTCACTTCTCACCAAAGTTCAGGAGATTTCTCTACAGGGCTGAGACTAGGAGGCAGACTGGGACCTCTGAATCTGTTTTTATTTTAAAGTATTTTAAAGTATTAAAGGGGTCTTTTCTTGACCCCTTCTCTTCCATCCATTCACAGCTCAGGCTATCCACTCTCCTTAAAAAATTTCCTACCACCCTCCTAAATGATCTCAGCTCTCCATCTAACTTCTTATATGAGTTGTTACATTGATTTTTGAGCAAAAAATTGGGTATATTAGCTACCAAATATTTGCATTTGTGGATCTCAGTTGCAATGGAGCAGGAGATACAAACTTGAATGACCCCCAGGGAACAGACTAACAGAGTACTGGGTGAAGCTGGCTGGGTGGGAACTAGAGCGAGCTGGAGTGTGGTTGCACTGTCTAAAGTATCCAGCCACTATTTAGCTGCAGTGGACTGTTTACATGAAGGAATGCTACCCTCAAATGCTAGATATTTCCATTTTTCAAGAAAAGAGAGGTATCTAGATTCTTGTGAGTAAGCCACTATTTTTTTTTTTTAATGTTGGCAACTAATTAAAAAATTTAAATTCCATCCTGGCTAAACAAAACTCATCTGTGAATAGGATCTGGCTCTCTGGTTGCCATCTTGCAATGCTTATTACCGTGTATTCTCAGACAAATTTTTATGTCATATGATTTCAAGATTGAAAAATCATCTGAGGCAACCTAATGTAAAATCAAGTGGTGTAAAATTCCGAGGGATGTCCTGGAAATCTACAGATGCTGTTGTTCAGCTTAAAAACATCAGCAGCAACAACAGGAATTCCTATTAAGTGACAAACACCCACTTAAGAAAATCTTTTAATGAAAGGAGCTTTCTAAACATCCTTGTAAGAGGTCCACTGTGCATTCTTTTGTGCCCAAACACTTCATTTTTCATAAACAAAAAGCCTCTAACTGTCTTCCATTTTAAAACATCTTTGTCAGCAAGGATATGGAAGAGGTAGTTAAAGGGGAAAATAATGACACTATAAAAGTTGGCAGTGAAATCAATTAATCTTTTACCCCTTATGACAATTTACATTTTGAGTGACAACTAAGGTTATTTACTTTGCAAATAGTATAGTTTTATTCTTGAACAAAGTGATAGGAGAGCACATCATTTTCCACTATTACTGGACATTATCTTGAAAAAATCAAGATGTAATGCTATAAAGCAAAGTATTCCAACATGGGATGGCAAAAATGGCCAACTGACTAAAGCTCTAGAGCAGGGTTTCTCAACCTCAGCATGAGAGACATTTGAGATCAAATATTTCTTTGTTGGGTGAGTGTTCTGAGCATGGTAGGATGTTTAGCAGCATCCCTACCTTTACCCACCGGACAACAGCAGTACTTTTCTAGTAACTTGTCTCTAACCATTGCTAAATATCTCCTGCCGGCCAAATTTGCCCACCCATAGTTGAGAACCACTGCTGAAGAAGAATTGTTATAAATTGCATCTTGGAATTTGATTCTCAAAAAAAGTCTTAAAATGACACACAAGGGGAAAGATATTGGAAAAAGCAACACAACTGATTTCATCTAAGTACTCAGGGGACATGATGATTGGGGAGGGAGGACCTTGAGTCTAGAGCAGTGAATGACAAATGAATGACAAGAAAATTGCTGTGAGGAGCAGTAGGGATGGCCCCAGATGCAAAGTCCACTCTTCTTGACAATAAAGCTTTGATGAGCAGGAACCAGTAGAGCTCTATCAGACTAGGTAGTCATATCATCTGGTAGATCCCAAACTATGGGTAGAGAACATTAGCCTTCCTCTGAAGTGAATTTTCATCATATTGAAGGACGGTGTGACACAAAAGAATTAGACATTTAATAATTTAATTTTTTTTTGAAGGCAAACATTTTTTTTCTGTAGAAAAACTTGAAAGGTTGTAATAGTGGTTTGAAATAAATAACTCTCAACTTTTTCTTTGTGGTTATGGAAGAAATCATCAATCCATTTCTCAATAGAACCCCATAAACACAAAGGCCAAATGCCAGAGCAAAAATTAAATGACTGTGATTCTCAAGAGAAGACACACTTTAACTATAAAGCAGTCACACCAAACCTTGAGAAGAATACATGAAAGAGAATGGGCTAGAGTATGTGGTGTTTGCATCTGCTGTTTTACCAGCACTGTTTATCAAAATAACCACAATTTTCAAAGAAAAGACTACTTAATTTTTACAATATTGCTTTTCTGTCTGGTAGGAACTATAAAAAATAAATTCATTTAGTTTTTGGCTGACTTTTAGTTTATTTAACTTGTTTCACCACAGTTAAATGCTTCAAAATGGCACCTTTTAGTTTTCTTTTTATGATATTTTGCTAGCTTAAAATTATCTTAGAAAATTTAATAATTAAAAAAGTGATGTTAAAATTCTCTATGTGTCTATTTTTTTATTAGAATTTTTATTTACACTCTATATTCACCAAGCAAAAACTCTTACTTCCCTCCCTCCTTTAAAATAGGAGACAGATCCACTCACTCTGTGTTCGTCTTCATTGCTGAAAGATGATTACTCAAGATGAAATGGACAGAGACTAGGACTTTCTGCCTTGACCAAGCCTGGCCACTCAGTGCTCTCATCCAAACTCCTGGAAAATCCATTTCAGCAATGTGAGTAGTAAATCTCAAACTGCATTATTCTGAGGTTTTTCTTCATTTCAACATTTCACATGCTTTCATGTTATACCCTCACAAAATAACTTTTGAAGTAAAATTCACTCATACTCGGCTAAAATGCATTTTACATGATAGGAAGTTTTTATTTCTAATTAACAGAATATAATGTTAATCAGAGAAATAGTAACTTAAATTGGAAAGATTTTACTTGAACTTTTTCTATGCAACAGCAAACAAGGTTTTACACTGACATACTGATTTTGTTTTCTCCATGGCATTCTATTCACTCTGTCATAAAAACTGCAGTTCTTAGTTTTAATCTGTGCCACAATGGGAGATATTTCAACATAGTAGCTTCTTGGGTGGTTGTCAAAGAGGAATCACCCGGCTAATTAGTTCCCATCAGTCAGGGGTTGGCCTTCAAGAAAGAGCTTCATAGTGGAAGCTCTGGGGGAAGAGTGGGAAGTGGAGAAGGGCCATATAAAGATAGTTTTAAATGGTCCTGTATTCAGGGATATACAGTCTAGTTGGAAGGCTAGAGCCTGTGTTTATGACAAAGGCTTATGAATACCCCCACATACTCTTCAGTGCAAATAAGTTCAAGAGTAATCGGCATAGTTTAATGCTGAAAAATGCCAAATACTTATAGAGTGAGGAGGTATAGAGCAAAGTGGTAAATTCATGGGTTCTGAAGTCCGTGAAACTTGGAATGTATTCCAGACTGTGTAACCCTGGGCAAGATACTTAACCTCTCTGAGCTTCAAATCTCCCATTGTAGAGTTAGGGAAGGTGAAGTCACATCTGTCAAGAGCCACGTTCGTGGTAAGAGTACAAGAAGTAGTGGTTTTATCATTATTGTTAAAAGGAGGAAGAGGAGGAGGAGTAGCAGTAGTTACACACTGGGAAAGATATGTGTATCCAAGAAGGAGAGACATAGGTCAGTGGAAGGTAAGGAGACCAACTTTCAAGGTGACAATTTGTATTTTCTAATCAGTAGGGAAGAACAAGTCATATTTCGAAGTTAGAGTGAGAGACGGAGGTTCGTTTCTGGGAGATATATGAAGTAAAATTTATGAAGTGTTAATACCATTTAGAGAGTAGTAGCTGAAGGTTTGGTGGAAGAGTGCAAAAGAAAGAATTGGTTCATAAGTCAGAAGACCTGGGTTCTGGACTAGTTTCTTCCTTCAGATCCCTAATTCCTCTACTAACCAGCTGTGTGACTCTGCACAGAGTAAATCCTCTCTGGGATTCAAGCTGCTCACCTGTGAAATTGGGATGTGTAGTCTCTGAGGGGCACTCAAGACCTGTGGCAAATAAGAATCTAAGTTCTTGGCCACAAAACTGGCAAGATTAAAACAGTAAAGCTCTTTGTAAAGCCCATTAGAGTGGGAAAAAGCTAGTCAGAGCAGAACTGACAAAGATGGAGTTTATAAGTTCTCTCACAACAGGACACAGGAAGGGTTGAATCTATAAACTTGGTACACGAATGGATGTTGCCCATGAATTGTGGCCCGTGAATTGTGATAATGGGAATGTCATTAAAAGTGCTAAATTGAGAGAGAGTAATTATTTGTAGAGGAAAGGGAATAAGCTAAGCTTATTTTTCAAAGAAGTTATGTGTCAGGACATGGCAAAATATCTTTAATATTGACTAATGGCCAATAAATTAGATTTAGTGATTTGATATAAGTAGAATAAATTATATTACATGTTTTAATTACTATGTTATCATTTTAAAGATATTCTAGAGAAAAATCTGAAAAATTCATATAAAAGCATAAAGGCCCAAGAATAGCCAAGACAAATTAGAAGAACGAAAATTAGAAGGAAAGGTTTGCTCCATTAGATATCATAAAATCCACTAAAATAATGTGGTGTTAGGGCAAGGTCAACCCATCAATAAATGGAAAAGAGGCTAGCCAGAAGCAAACTTAATCCTCTGTTAGACCTTGGTACATGCAGAGGTGACCTTAAAACCAGTGGGCATTGTAAGCAGCCTTGTTATCCATATGGAAAACTATATAGTTAGAACCCTACCTCACATCACCCTTCAAAATAAATCTCAAATGAATTAATAACATAAATGTGAACAAATATGTTTTTTATAATTTGGGGAAGGAAGGGTTTCTTAAATCAACCCAGAAAGCACAAATCATAAAGGAAAAGATTGATTAATTTGGTATTATTGTTGGTGAGGGTATAAATTTGGAGGGCGATTTGGTAGTAGCTTGTGAAGCTGAAAATGCAGCAATTCCAAATCTCTTTTTATACCTTAAAGAAGCTTTCACATTTATGCATAAAGAGACATGATTAATGTTGCATGGTCCACAGTAGTGAAAAGTGGAAGGAACCGAACTGCCTTTCATTAGGGGAATGGATACATAAATAATGATGGAGTACTCCATATGTGTTAAATTTACTGAAAATTCGATCTACTTGTATTGATATGGATAGAACTCAAAATCAAAATATTGAATGGAAACAGCAAGGTGAAGAAAGCAAGATTGCAGTATAATACCGTTTATGGATATTTTATGAACTCACAAAAATACTATTAAGCGATTATGGATTTATATACGTATAGTAAACATGTAGACAATTAGATGAGACTGGTATATTCCAACTTCAGGATAGAAGTTGTTTTGGAGAGGGAGAGAAGAAAATAGTACCAGGGATGGGCTTAATGTTCTTCAATTGAATGTATAAGCTTTTATTTCTTATACAAAGAAGAAAAATTGTTAGTATATTTTTTTTTAGGAGGTACCAGGGACTGAACCCCGGACCTCGTACATGGGAAGCAGGCACCTAACCACTTGAGCTACATCTGCTCCCCTGTTAGTATTTTTAAATTCTGAGTTGTAGGTAATGAATGCTTGTTACATTACTCTTTATATTTTTTCCTGCATTTGAGATTTTTCAAAATATAGAATTAGTGTTAGTGAGGTACAGTGGAAAAATCTTATCACTAATAACTTAAATATTATCTATGCATAATTGCTTGAGTTTTAAGGCATTATTATTACTGCTTGGGGAATGTCTGGAAATTCTGTTTCAAATTTACAGAATGATTTTTTTTTTTTTTTTTTTTTTTTTGGTTTTTAATTCTTCATTTCCCAAATTGTTTAATAAAAATTACATGGGAAAGAAAACTTGCCATAGATATACTAATAGTTGTATCACAAGAGTGTTCTTAGTTTATAAGGAGATCCATTACATGGTTCCACTTCATGTAATTACCAGATAAGCAAGGAAAAATTAACATTAGAGTCCTGGGTCATTACCAATGAAAAGTATAGTAGGTTAGCAGATTAATAAAATTCAGTTCACTAAAATGTAATACCTTTCAAACATATAAGAGCTGTGTAAAATGAGGTACACCTGTAAATTCCAAAGTGTAACTCAGGCTTTTGGGACTATAGACCCCTTTGATCTGGTCACAAATTGGCTGCTGGAAACCAGAAGGCCTCCTGGACTCAAGTCTCGAGGGAACTTACCCCTGAAGCATCTCAAAACAAATAAAGTGGCTGAGACAGACGCTGGACCCAGACATAATGGCAACCATTTCACAAAATTAACCCCAAACGATGTGAACAGACAATTCTCCACATGTAATTATGGTCCTTGTTATTTTTCCCCCATGAAAGCTTTCTATTGCTTTGGCTTAAATGCAACAGATAGAGGTATCCAGCCACGGCTGGCAATATTTCTGATCCATATTTCAATAGATTATCCTGAATTGGCCTCCTGGAAGCATTTATGCTGACCGGTTTTGAAAACCTCTTTGTCAGCCCTCGCCCTTACCTGCTAACACCCAGCTCTAATGGATGAAAGCAGGGGGTGATGATAATCACTGTCTGCCTGCCCCAGCCCTGAGTGCTGTGCCGGAGTCTGCAAAACCTTCTGTCTGGAGAAAAAAAGGAAATAAGGAGTGTAATTCAATGAATACTTGGGAACCGAGCTGGAGGGTTTCTTTTCTCTTTTAAAGGAGTAGTGATATCAGGCACAGGACTATGAAAAAGAAAGAGTTAGTAAAAATAGGATCTTTGTGAATTAGAATAGTAAGGCCATTTCAAATTGAATTACACAGGATCATGGCAATTAGAATTAGAAACGATCTCTCAGTGTTTTTCTGTCAAAGCATGATTACTCCCGATGGTATATTCTCCTGAGCTTAGTCCAGTCTAATTTTAAATGATTCAACTGATCGAGCTTTCTCTGCTTCTCCTGGGATATCACTGCACCGTTGATCATAGCTAACTGCTAGGGATTACCCCCCTATCTTTTTTCATTGCCTTATTTCCATTATTCTGTTTTATATTTCCCCAATCCACCTTAAAACTATTTGAATTTTGTTTTAAATGGGTACAGTCTACATTTAAATGATTAAACCCAGCTGAGTCTGGGGCTGGGTAGGCTAATGTCTCTCTCTCTCTCTTTCTCTATCTCTCACACACACACACAATTACACACATGCATGTGAATACACACAAACATCATACACCCACACATGTACTCACACACATACACACACATTTAGAAAATATTACACAGCCTCAATGTGCTGATAAGAAACATTAATAAAGATTCCTTACTTTTAGTTCATTCATTAATAAAACTATCACACAAAAAAGCAATAACCTATTGATTTTAAGCAGATGAGGCAACAATCAACCAAATGTTATTTTTGCTTTGTGACTATTTTATTTATTGTATATGAATAAAATAATATAGATCTTTTACATAATATTTACCATAGCTTGTTCAAAATATAGTTATTCAGTATAATGCTAATGCCAAAAATTCAGGAAATATTTTATACAAGCTTTCTTGGCGCCCATTGAAACAACAGTGACTCAGAGTTTCTTTGTCCTGGACTCATCCTTACACTAAATATGGTTTGGACTTTGAGGTAAGCCTGGAGAAAAAGCTTGAGGATTCAAGGTTAATGGAGATTGCTTAGGGGTATTGAAATTTGGTCAAGAAATATCTTTTCAAAAGACCTGCTCCAAAAAGGTTTTCACACTTGTCAATCAACTAACCAATATCCGATCATATAATAAGCATTGTGCCCTGAAAAAAATGACAAAAAAATTAAACATTTTTTTTTTAATTTTCTTGAAAATGATGGAATTTCCCATTTTCAAGGACATATTTTTTATGTCATCAACTCATAAAATTGTGAGCTGGAAGGAATATTAAAGATCATTGATCTAGTCAATGATTACATGGTTATGGTCTGGAATGATGTTAAAGAGAGACTGGACAGCAATTTAAACTTGTCAGTTGGGTGAATTTTAATTAAATATCATGGATGGAACATGTTGGTTTACTTCACATTCCTTTGTAAGTCTTAAAAAAATCACAACAAAGAAATTTAAAAGAACAAAGAGAAAGTGAGAGGAGGAGACAACAGCCAAGGAGACATTCTTGGAAGATGAAGCAAATGGAGTGGTACCTGAATAAGCTGAATGGAGAAAGCTAATAATAGCTAACAATTTTTGATCACTTATTATATGCTAGGCATTATTCTAAAGGCTTTATGTAATTCAATTCATTTTACTCTCACAGCAACACTGTGAGGTAAGTAACATTATTATCTCCATTTTTATAGGTGATGAATCTGAGGCAAGGTTGTTAAGAAAACTAGTAATAGTAGGACTGGTATGTAAAACCAAATCCCCCATATCTGTGCAGTGGGGAAATTCAATGACAAGCAAGCCAACTGCCCCATTAAACCATGAAAAGCCTTGGTAATAGGAGGCACTTTCTCAGTGGAAGGAGGAGTGAAAGGGTAGGGCTGGAACAGAGTGATTGGCTGAAAGGGTATAAAGAAAACACTTAGACTGTTAACTTCCCTTTTCCACTGTAAGAAGATTGGAGGATTCTTTTTGGCAGACACTGAAACTCCTTGAAAAAATTGTTATAGTAAATGACATTGTGGGCCTCCTTAAAAAAAAAAATCTGAAGAGATACAAGATTTCATAAAATTAATCAGTGATAGTCACACAACTCTCCTAAATCACTTCAAAGAATTTAAAGAAAATATGACTAAAGAAATAAAGGATATTGAGAAGACACTGGGAGAGCATAAAGAACAATTTGAAAGGCTGCAAAGAAAAGAAACAGACCTTATGGGAATGAGAGACACGATGGATGAGATTAAAAATACATTAGTGGCACACGAGAGCAGATTTGAATTGCTTGAAGACAGAATTAGTGATTTTGAAGACAGAACATCCGAACTGGACAAGACAGGAGAACAGAAAAAAAAAGAGAATGGATAAATGGAATGGATTCTTAGGAAATTGAATGACAATGTGAAACACACAAACATTCTCATTATTGGTGTCCCAGAGGGAGAAGAGAATGGAAAAGGGGCAGAAAGAATATTTGAGGAAATAATGACTGAAAACTTCCCAACCCTTATGAGGGACATAAAGATCCATATCCAAGAAGGACAATGCACCCCAAACAGAATAAATCTGAAGAGACCTACCTGGAGACACCTACTATTCAGAATGACAAATATCAGAGATAAAGAGAGGATTCTGAAGGTAGCAAGAGAAAAGCAAAGCACCAACCTCTCATCAGAAACCATTGAGGAGAGAAGAAAGTGGTATGATGTATTTATTTAAGGTACTGAAAGAGAATAACTGCCAGCCAAGAATTCTGTATCCAGCAAAGCTGTTCTTCAAAAATGAGGGTTAGTTCAAAGTCTTCACAGACAAACAAAAGCTGTTAGAATATGTTACCAAAAGACCAGATTTGCAAGAGATACTGAAGGGGGTGCTGCAGTCTTAAAGGAAAAAACAAGGGCAAGAGATTTGGAGAAGAGTTTAGAAATGAAGATTATTAGGAAGGGTAAACTAAAGGATAAGAAGACAGACAGTAGAAGGATATGACAACAGAGAGCCTAAGGACAAAATCGATGAAGCAAGTAATGCCTTTACAGTAATAACACTGAATGTTAATGGCTTGAACTCCCCAATCAAAAGACATAGACTGATAGAATAGATAAAAAAATATGAGCCATCTATATGTTGTCTACAACAGACCCATCTCGGACATAAGGATACAACCAGGTTAAAAATGAAAGGTTGGAAAAAGGTATTCCATGCAAATAGTAACCAAAAAAGAGCTGAAGTAGATAAATGTAAAATGTAAAATAACAGCGTTGTAGTATATGAACAATACTTACTTAGTGCAACTGGCAAATTGTTCCTGTGATCAGCATTCTGTAATTTTTTTCATACAAAATGAACACTTGCTTTTAATTGAGGAGGGTGGAGAAGAGATATATTTTTGGATACTTCATTTTTCTTTAACCCTTTCTTATTCATACTCTTTAATTAAAATAATCTATCTGGATCAATAATGATTTAGCATGACTACTGTTGAACAAGATTTAGAGTTTTCTGCTTCATAAAATTATGAGTTGGCAAATTTGTATCTGCTGTAATTCGTTCCAATAAGATGTGAAGAATTCCCAAATAGGAATTTGATTATCCAGAAAGAATTATGGCCTAAATGGAAATTAAATAACTAAACCAATAATTTATTTCATTCTTAGAGATTATTATGTCCAATAGTTAGAGCTGTAATATAAAACTTAGAATTTTGTTATAATTAATTTCTATTATATTTGAATTTTTATTTACATTTATAGATGTTTGTTGCTATGCTATCTGTTTTTTATAATTGATTATATTAAATCTAACCTGGCCTTGAACTCTCTTTTAAAATTTGTAATTTCTTTCAAACTATTTTTCTATTTATTTTACAATTTTACAATAAAGGACTTTTTAACAGCTAAAAAAAA
>JAQZBX010026576.1:0-28867 GCA_029593785.1 Cabassous unicinctus | reverse complement strand
TTTTTTTTAACTGGGAGGTCCCAGGGATTGAACCCAGGTTCCTCCATATGGGAGACGGACGCCCAACCATTTGAGTCACATCCGTCCCCCTCCAAATATTTTTTAATTCTTTAAAATCAGAAGTAAGAAAAACACATCACCTCATAGCTTCATTTTGCATCTCAAGCATTAGGTATTTCCTCATTTAATTACCCTATGCCAATTTCTAGTTAGTGTGTGTGTTTTCCTGTGACTACAACTAGCTGGCATTATGCTAGATGTATGTTTGCTTATTATATGTCTCCCCAAATAAAATGTTAACTTCCAAGAAGGCAGGGACTTGGTTTGTTGCTGCTGTATCCCCAGAGCCTATAACATTGCCAAATTCAATCATTTTTTGTTGAAAGAATCTGATGACTCCATACATAAAGGAAATATTTATGATGCAGAGTACCCCGATCCCATATTAGGGTTTGTAGGAAGTCAAATTATGAATAAAATGGTCTAATAAAAAAATTTAAATTTGAGATTGCTCAAACTCAGCGTCCTTCTAGGGTCTGCCATTGTGCTAAGTACCATGGACAGATGTAAAGAACAAACAATCCTATCGAAAGGCAGCGCTTGAAAGTATTAGAGACCAGCACAAGGTGGCATTTAATTAATTAATTATATGATAAATGCCAGAAAATTTCTGGCAAGGTTGAGATCAATATATAGTGGAGTCAGAATGTTCAATCGACCCTTGGGCCTGCCTGCTGCTGATAATCTCTGGAAGGAGCTACTCTATGTAGCAGTAGTCTTATTACTCTTGGATTTGGGGATGTTGTTGACGTTAAACCACAACTGTACTTTATTGCGTTTCCCACATCAAAGTCAAGTAAGGTAATTTTTTTCTTAAGATTTTGACCTTATTCCAGCTGACTTTATTTTTATAACTGTCCTTCACTTGTCTGAGTAAGTGAAAAGCTGAGGAAATCTTCCTTAAGTCCTACAGGTGAGGCAGCTGTGTAATGCTTTTACCTCTCATTATAGCATAGGTCTTAACATGCAAGACCGTAGATAGAAATTTGAAAAAAAGGAAGAGAGTAGAATTTAAATGGAACACTTGGATTCTCAGTCCTCAAAACTTGGCATGTTAGTGTTAATACATGCAAAAAATTTAAGACTAAACAAATGATAACACTGAAACCCTTATATTTAATAATAGTTTCTTGCCCCTTGGTTCCTCAGATCTGATCCAACAAAAAAGCCGCTCTAAAAAATGTCTTAACTATTTAATCTAGTAGTTATCTCTATAATGGCAAATAATATGTCCTTACATTTAAGGAGATTCCTGCTGCTTCCACTCTGGGGAGTATTCGCGTTATTAATATTTAATGGATTCTTTTTTTTTCCCCCTATTTTCTAGGTTTACTACTTCTGAAACCATTCTTGAGTAAAATATTGGACCCCACGGATTAATCTAAAATTTTAACTTCTTTATTCCTCTTTCCTATTTTCTATTTCTTCGTCAGTATTTTGCTTCTACTTCAAGGGGATTTTCTTAGCATTATCTTACAAATTATTTCATTGTTGTTGGTTTGGGCTATCATATTTTTAATTTCTAAAAGCCCTTTCTTGTCGTTGATTTTTTTTTCAGAGTATGCAAGTCCTATTTAAAGAATGTATTTTTGTCATTATTTATTTAGTTTTTGTTTACAGGTCATTTTTTAAATGAAAATTTCCACAGAGTAACATACACAGTGTAAGGTATACAATTCTTGGCTTTGCCCAGTGCATACAATTTTGTAACCCATGGCAAGATAGCTAACATTTTTTTCATCCCAAAGTTCATTTGGCCCCTTCTAGGTCAGTCTATCCTCTTCCCCCAAGCAACAGCTGTCCTGTTTGTTTCCATGATGGATTAATTCTGCCTATGCTAGAACTTCATATAAATGTATGCTCTTTGGTGCCTGTCTTCTTTGGCTTAGCAAAAGGTCTGTAAAATTCATCTGTGTAGTTGCATATGTCAGTAGATTATTGCTTTTAATTGCAGATTGGTATTTTGTTGTTTGAAAACACAATTTGTTCATTCATTCTTCTGTTGCTAGACATTTGGGTTGTTTCCACTTTGAGGCCATTTAGTTGGTATGACCATTCTTTTCTTTTTTTAAAAATGTTTACATATATATTTAATTAAAATGAGAATTTTCAAATTTGCACAAAAGAAGAGATAATAGTTTAATGAAACTTAACATGAAATTGAAAAATTGAAGTTATCAACATTTTGTTCAATGTTTTATCACTTGTTATCTTGCTGGCCTGTTTTCTTTATTGAGGAAGTTCCAGGATTCTGCTAATGGCTAAGTATATTTATCCCATATATGCACAAAGGGAAGGGGACTGAGAAAATAATCCCAGTGTGGATCTATGGAAATAATCCCAGTGTGGATCTATGGACATTTGACCTTCTCTGAAATGGACCTGGGCCAGGATTCTGTTTATCCCTGCACACCAACTGTTGGGCCACATCAATGTTTCGTGGCTTCTAGTATTATTAGTTTCAGCGCAGAAACTATATCCAGTGGTTCTCAATGGGGTAAAGGAGATACTGACATTTATGGTGAATAAATGCCCTTTGATGAAACAATTCTGGAATGCATTTTGCATGTGTCTTAGAGGAGCCAGCAGGGTGTAGTCCCTGTTTCCTATAGCAGTGGCTTTAATAATGCATTTATTATTGGCTTTTTTTACTTTCCTCTCTCATTCTCTCTGTTCCCTCACTGAAGTTTCCTGGTGTCATGTTCCAAGTAAAATGCCTTCACCAAAGATTCATCTCAGGCTCTCTTTTTAGGGAATTCATGCTGAGATCTTGGGTTTAATTTCAACGTAAAATAATAAATTTCAATTAATTTCATTAGTCAGTGTATTCAAGTTGCATATCTGAAGTTGTTTATCATTAAGGAAAAGGGACCACCAGAGTGCCTTCACTGGTAGGAATTTGTGGTGATAGCACATAGGCTACAGTGTGGTCCTAGGGACAAAATAGATAGGCAGCCAGTTAGGATACTTCTTGACTTCTATAACTAGGAAAAAACTGTACCTAGAGAAGAGAAAGTTGGATCAGTGGTCATGCTGGAAAACAGCAATCTTCACTCAGCTTCTAGTCTATTCTCAGACCCAGGTCCCATAGATTAAAGAGAAGACTGACACTTTGAGGCAGGACCAGCTTTGGCACCACCAGCTTATAATGTCAACATTTTCACACTCTTTCAAAGGGACCTGCAGTCATTTACTAGAGCAACAGTATACCTGAGGAAAAGGGGCAACCAGACTTTTTGAGAACCACTGGATATAGGTTCTGAGCTGAAACTAATAATACTAGGAGCCCTGAAACATAGATGTGGCCCAACAGTTAGTGTGGAGCTTATGCAGACAAGGGATAAATAGAATCCTGGCCCAAGTCCATTTCAGAGAAGGTCAAATGTCCATAGATCCACACTGGGATTATTTCCATAGATCCACACTGGAATTATTTTCTCAGTCCCCTTCCCTTTGTGCATATATGGGATAAATATACTTAGCCACTAGCAGAACCCTCAAGTTTTTCTCCTACCCTATGGAATAAGAGTTTATAGAAGAGAAGCCAAGTGGAGTCCCCTGAAACTGCCTCTACCAGTCAAGATAGTAAATCAGAAGCAGTATTACATCTTGATTACAATGCTAGGATTAGGCCACTCTCAGATAACTAAAGATGCAGCTCTGTTGTAGATTGGATCATGTACCCTGGTCCTTTGGGTGTAAACTCATTTGTAAATGGGATCTTCAAAGATATTATTAAGATGAGACCAAAATGAATCAAGGTGGGACTTAATCCAGTATGACTGGGGTCCTTATAAGCAAAGGAGATTTTGGCATGGTAAGATTCATGAGGAGTAAACAGAAGGAAACAGGTCGCCATGTGATGGAAAATTACTGGCAAGCCACTACCAGATTTTGGAGAAAGCATGGCCTCCCAAGACCTTGATTTTAGACTTCTAGCCTGCAAAACTGTGAGATAATAAATTCCTGTTGTTTAGGCCAACCACTCTGTGATATTTGTTATAGCAGCCCTGACAAACTAAGACACCATCCTATTCCCCTATTCAATTCACTTCTATGGTCCCTGAAAAAAACAGATCATGGTAGATGACAGTGGACTATAAAAACTTAACCAAATATGAGGCCCAATTAGAACTTCTAACCAGTATAAGATGACACACATTCTGTCCCTCAGAATGAGATGTACATGGCAAATATTCAATAGCTTTATATGGTGCTGTGTTTCCAAAATCTAGAATTATGGGTCCAGGATCAAAGATTGGAAATACAGTTGACCTCTTTCACCATCACTTTTAGCTGCAGAATTTCTGAGTCCCATCTTCACAATTTTAGGTCTTCCTAGTTTAGAGGTCTTAGATTCCAAAGAATCTATTAGTTTGAAGTTTGAAGTGACAATTCCAACTTAGTCACTTTTGTCCAAAAGTCAAAAAAAAAAAAAAGGGAATTACTGGCAGGAACAATCAACCACGATTATTGTGAGTAGCAAGTTTTGATGTTACATAAAAGGAATAAGGAGGTTGTGGTGGTTTGAAACTGTATATACCCCAGAAAATCAAATTCTTAAAGCAAATCCATTTCTATGAGTATAAACCTATTGTAAGTAGGTTATCATGAGGTAACTTCAGTTATGGTGTGGCTCAGGTTGGATCTTAATTCTTTTACTGGAGCCCTTTATAAGAGAATGAAATTCAGACAAAGAGAGAAAGCCATAGAAGCAAGAAGTTGAAAGCGATGGAACCTGGAAGAGAAGGGAGATCAGCTGACACCACCATGTGCCTTGCCATGTGGCAGAGGAGTTCAGGATCACTGGCAGCTGGTCTTTGGGAAGAAAGCATTATCTGATGATGTCTTGATTTGAACATTTTTCCCAGCCTCAAAACTGTAAGCTTGTAAGCTAATAAATTCTCATTGTTAAAGTCAACACAGCTCATCGTATCTGCTTTGATCAGTTTAGCAAACAGGAACAGAGGCATGTATCAAGAACTCAGAGATTCACTGGGGGCATCTCTTGGTGCTTCCAAGATCAGTGATAATAGTCAATCATGCAAAGCAATCACAAAGGCTCAGCCACTTAGAGATAGAAGTCCATGTCATCTAATCAGAAGAGCCACCTAGAGCAGATGAGAGAAATAGGGGTGAGACAAATCTAGAAGGAAGAGTGGAAGAGGGAGATAATATATTCTAACTATGAATTTGTACTAGGAATTATGCTGGCCACCCCCTTGAAGAATCAATAACAGTTTATTGTGGGATACAAAGAGATCTGAGCCATGCACAGGGCGTACTAAAGCAAAGACTTTTGGCATCATCTATTTCTTCACCTTGGCCCAATTCTGGTCTTACCAGCAGCTGTGATGAACTGTCTGTGGTGTATACACAAGGGCTGGATCCTGTAACCCACCATCCCACCTCAACCAGCATCTGTGTATCTCTTTGCTTTTTAGCCTCAGGGCTTTATTTTACTTTTTAAAGAAACAGAAGCCCTTTTCAGGCCACATTTAGATACAATCCGGAAGTACAGTGCATTAACACTCCTTGAGGCCACCTGTGGGGGCTGGTTGTCAGGGTAAATGCCTTGAGCTGGAAAGTTCTGGAAGTCATTCCCACAGCTCAACCTCGATAATATATTCATTGTTTTTTCCTCCATCTTTATATTATTCTTATTGCTCCTTTACGTCTCCTACCTATAAACTACCTGCATAAAAGCTCTTTTCTCCAACAAGAGATTGGACTCGTTTCTAACAAAAATATGATCCATCTTTGCTCTTTTAAGATAAAGTTTCTTATTTCTCAGCCATTTGCTCATAGAAAGCATATGAATCTTAAACTGCGATTCTAAGCAATTAAATAGAATTTAAGTACTTATTCAATAACGAGATTTTATTTTATTGTTTTACAGCTCACAAGCATAAGAGATTTTGTGAGAAGAAAAAAGCCAGAACCTTCTGAATGGCAGACCAATAAAAGAATACCACTTGTAAGATGAGAAATATGTTTATTAATCACACTCCTCTTGCAAGTAACCTCAGTAACCCAACAGTGAGAAAACACAAACTGCTGCTAATCCTGTTCCCAAGGCCTGTTTTTCTGTTTGGGCTCCTCTTTTCTCTAAAACAACAAAAATTCTGTTTCTATCTATATTTTCCCTTTGCCCCTCTCTTTTTCCCACTTCAGACACTGTTTATTTTCATTTTCTTTCAATTTTCTCTCTTCTATTTGTCTCCTGTTACTCTTTTATAGCATTTCTCTTTTCACTGAGTGCCTATCATTTGCCACTTCACCGCACTCAGCCTAGAAAGAACTATGCCATATGAGGCTTTTGTAACTCAGATTCCCTTTTCCCAGTAGTTTCTCAGAAGTCCTGGTGCTTTTTTTTTTTTTTTTTTAGATTAACATAATTATTTTCAGGTAAAAATCTAATTTGGGGTTATTTAAACCTAAAGGGAATTTCCCCCAAATCCAAGGTTTCAGATGATGTCTGGATTCTTCAAGCCCTTTCTTGATTTCTCCATGCCTTGCTAGTGGAGACTTAACCTCAGAAAATTTTTTACAAACTGAAATCTCAAAAAATATGATGAAAGTTTTTTTTTGGAGTCCCTTTACCGCAAGGTGTTTAAAGCCAATTTCAGACGCAGAATTCTGTAACATAAGAATCTGAAAGGAAAAGCATTCACATGTAAAGATGCGACAATTGTTATTTTTATTTCATGTCAAGGACATAGCTGTGCTGTAGAATTACTGACATGTTCTTGCCTCAAGGTCTTAACTCTTAATCATTACAGAGTCAGAGGACAACCATAATCCAAAATCCTGTAGATGAAAATGCAGGATACTTGCTGTTGCTTTTTTTTTTTTTTTAATTAAGATTTTATCATAAAAAACTTTAAAGGTGCATGTGCAAAAACATTTGTGGCAGAGAAGATGGATTTCTGAGGAGAATATGGAAGAGGAGAGAGTGCTAAATATGTCAGAAGCTAAATGACATTTCCAGAAAGAAAAGAAGTAGTAGTATCTACAAGTGGAAATACCATAAGAAAGTAGGGTAAACATCAGCAAGACTTATTTTCACATTTCACCCTATGCTTTTCCCTTTTTTCCTCCGTTTTTCCCAAGGTTTCCACAGAATCTTTCATCTTGAAATAATAATCAAATTAATTGGGCATTTTATTTCATCTTTGCTAAGCACTTACATGTAGCAGGGACAACATGAAAATAAAACAATTGCCCTAAAAACCCAGATTCTTATTCACAACATGTATAGCCTCTTGTCATTCCCCATATATTAAGTTTTCACTTTCCTGAATTAGTTCAAAGCCTGCTACTCCAAGCTGTTACCCATTCGAACAGCCATTATAGCCCATGATGCCCTTCTTCATGACTCTAAATGTGTAGCGCCTCTGGGTTTCCCACGGTGCATCTCCTTGCCCTTCCTATGAATCTATTTCTCATCCCCACCTTTTTTCCTCGGGCAAAAGCACCTGAGATATGATGCACTCCATCAGAAAAAGTGTTCAATGTGGCCATGAAGGGGTGGGGTGACAATGCTAAACAGTTTCTAGGGCAGGGGTTCTTAACCAGGGGTTTGTGAATTGAATTGAAAGTTAAAAAATATATTATTCTTGTGGGGACATGTTGGTGCGGGTATGATATATTTATTAAATAATACCCAGTATAGTGTGGACTTAGTAAGGGGGCGGTGGTTTTCACCTGACTGGCAAAGGGGTCTGTGGAACAAAAAAGGTTAAGAACCCCTGCTCTAGAGAGCATGCTGTTTGAATCAACCACTGATTTGGCTATTGCCTTCTCCTGAGAACCACTGCTGTCAGCGCATGGTCCGTGGGGAGAGTCAGGCTGCATTGAAAGACACTGTAAGTGGTGGGCAGGGTGAATGCTGACTTCTCCTTTTAAATGTTCTCTACCTCCTGGATGCTTAGCAGAATACACCCTGTATGCTGAGTTACTTTCTAACGACAGTTTTGCCTCATGCAAACGCTGATGTATCTCCCAAGTACAGTTAACTGTGGAAAAAACCTTGATTAGTGTTTTAAAGGGTTGAGTTTGTCAGAATAGTAACAAAACCGATCTGCTGAGTGGAGCTGCTTTGGTAGGAAATGTCTCGTTTGCTAAAACATCTGCAGTGTGGCTCTTTTTTCCTCATGATGAAATGACGTCATTTTAGGATTCAATAGCTTGGACATGGAGAGACATTTGTAGGAATATGTGGTCACTTTCTTGGGCACTTCTGTCCCTCTCCTTAGATGTTTGTGTTTTGAGGGAAAGCTGATTTCACAGTTAAATAGTATGATAGGATTTTCCTAATTGTCTGATTTATTTAATTTCATTTACATTGACTGAGGAAAATGTTTATAAGGCAAAATAAGCATTAAAGAATCAAATATGCAAAATCCCACACATTTGTTTCCAATTATTATGTTTAATACTAAGCTAAATCTGCATTCTCTGATATTTACAATTTAATTAAATGTTCCCTTCTGTTAACTGCAGAAACTACTAAGCCATTATTTATGACCAGTCACTTTTTTTTCCATGCAAGCTGTATTCTGGATTACATAAGAGGGTGAAAGAACTGTCAGGCTCAGCTTTCACAGGCATACCTCCTACCCAAAGGCAATGCTGAGGTTTTCTACCTCATGTGTTTTAATTTACCCTCTCCTGGTGCAACTTATCAGTCTGTTGGCTTAAGTCAGTTCACTTTGTTTAACCATACGTATTTATTTAAAATGAACTTTGGATTCAAATAATGTCCATGTTGTCAGTATGAGTGCTATTTCCTTCCAGAATGTGAAGAAAGTTGATTTTGCTGATTTTGGAGTTTGAAAGAAGCCAGGCTCCCAATAGAACAGAACACCGAAGGCTTCAGCTTTCTCCCTAGAGCATTTGCCAACTCTGGGATAAGGTTTCTTTGCATACATCTTTGGCTAAACTCTTCCAATGTGATCTACGGCCAAGTTCTCATCCCCTTTCCCTCAGTAGTACATTTTCTCAGGACACAGAACTCTTATTAATGTCAGTGGGTCAACGCCTACTTCTGAGCTTTCTTTCGGAACTCTATGTTCAGGGCAAGCTTGTGCTGAGACGCAATGTGCAATGCCAAAAAAAAGAAAGAAAAAAAAAGCAAGTTGATGGTAATCCGAAATATTTATCTTTTTCAAAAGTCTTTTGAGTATCTTTTTATCTTTAGGATATTTATCTTTATTTTTAAATTATTTATACCAGAACTTACAGAATGCTTTGAAAAGGTACTGAGAAACACTGTTAATTTTCTTGTGCTGGTAAATAGACATGAAAGCAGATGAGTAGAAAAGGCCATTTCTTAGTATCACTTTTCCCCAAGAAGTTTAAAATGATTCTAAAATGTTTGAACTAGAAAGTAATACTATAGAATAATTTACTGCTTCCTCTGTGTTGATTATAATAGAAATTAAAAAAATCATAGCATTCTCTTTGTTTATTTTTTGTTATTCAATTATTTAATCATAGATGGAATTTTGTTTTTGGCAAAATATTTATTGAGAGTGAAAAACTATATTAAAATTTTAGTAGTGGTTTGAAAATAAATAAATGATTTGTTTAGGTTTTTTTTTTTTTAAAGGATTTAAAGCATCAGAAGGGAATACATCTCTTGCGTAGACAGGCTGCAGTGCTTATGAATTCTAGTAGATATTCAGGCAAAAGAAACTCAGAAACACATGAACAAAAATGAAAAATTACTAATAAATAGGCATTTTTGCCTGCTAATGTGTCATTTGTATCATCTTTATTTCATCACAGTGCTTTCTTATAAAAGTCTGCAAAATATATTTTCTTTGATTTTTGGCCATGATTTAAATCATCTTACCAAGAAGTTTGTGGGATCAGCACATTTAAAGAAGAGTAACAATATCTTGGTAATGAGAGGGCTGTGCTTTAGGATTAATATAATGGTAAATGTTCTTCCAAGGATCCTTTTGGTAGAAAAAACTCCTGGTGTGGAAGGTACTGGCTCTCTTTTAAAACTTCCTAAACAGGTGATTTCATTGCTTCTCCATAAACATGTAAGAAATAGATCATGGCCGTATGAAAAATAATGAATAACCTGACAGTTCACCTCTCTATTAAAACAAATATTAATCTTATAGGAAGTAAATTTATATGTACACTATTTATTGCATCTCCAAACTTATTTATGTCTTGCATCTCATGTTTTATGAAGAGGATGAAAAGAACAGTCTTCTTGAGATGCAGCCTTGGGTAGAAGACTCTTGTCTGTCTTGTTGGCCATGGTTTGGCTACTGGCTCCCTCCACCTCCTGGAAGGTATGATGCTGCTCCGGAGTTTGGTGCATGCAGGCTGATTACACGGAAGAGGCTACGGAATGCAAGTGCTTCGCAGACATCGTTGTAATCCCAGAATGCAAAGAAGAATCAAGTTTAAACATAAACGATCAGTTTCGTGCCTGCATGGGGGATATCCAGGCAGAAGCACTGCCAGTAGGTGCTCTGCCACAGGGTCCATGTGAATTAAGTGGTCCAATGATGTTGTTCCTAAGCATGGAATAGGCAGACACTTGTTTTAAAAGTGTTGGCTGGTTTAACAGCCGACGACATTAGTAAATGAACAGGGTGGCTTTTGGATAACGTTCAATTCTGGCTGCATTTTCTTAACAATATGCTGCTGCTGCACATATTTTAAACTGACACAGAAACTCCTGGACAAAGATTCATAAAATTTCTTAACTATTTGCACATATTTATATGGAGAAAATTATTTTATCTTTAGTACACATGTGCTCTTCCCTGGGCCAGGCACGTCCCAGACCAAAGTGGATATAACCCTACTATGGCAAAGGAGGCCCAGTAGATACTGTACTTGTCAAATGCACTCTGCACAGTTGAGACTCTAGTCCATTAAATAGAGCCTCTCGCACATTTATTGTTAATAGGGACACACTGAAGGTGACTAGAGAATGTGGATTATTACAGTGCACAAAGGAATCTATGCATTATTTGCCACTGTCTTGACTCATTATGAACATTCTATGATCTCTGCCGGCCTTTTTGCTAAAGGATTCATTCCAAAGCCCCTGTCAACTCTTATAATGGTTGATAGATCCCTGATATTGGGCTGCCTTCTCAGCTGAGTGTCTGAGGACATCTTTATTAGAATCACTTATTAATATGCAGTGCAGCAAAATTGATTTTTAAATTATGTTTCTTACATCAAGAGATGATCTTGGCCAACGTAGGTTTTTTTTTTTTTTTTTTTTAAATTGTTTTCCTTTTTAGAGAAGTTTGTGTGTTTACGGGACAACCATGCATGAAACAGGATTCCCCTGCACCACCCCACCACCAACACCTTGCATTGGTGTGGAACATCTGTTACAGTTGACGATAGCACATTTTTGTAATTGTATGATTAATTAAAGTCTGTGGTTTAACTTAGCATTTACCGTGTAGTGTAGTTCCATGGATTTTGTAAAATTTTTATTCTGTTCCCGTATATACAGCCTAATATTTCTCCTTGCAAATCATAATCAGATATGTATTTCAGTGTTGCTAATTGCTTTCACAATGCTGTGCTACCACCACCAGCATCTACCACCAAAACATTTCCATCATTTCAAACACGATTTTTTATGTGATTTGACAATATTTAGAAAATTTTTTTGGTGCTCAAAGTGGTTTATTTCATTAAATCAGATTGGATCAAATGGAAGTTTACATGATGACTTTGGGTATTTCCTCATTTTAATGTTGAATTTGTGCAACTGGGCTCACATTAACATTTGTGTGAGTCAAAGATATCTAGGCCCAAGTATTAAGGTGAAGGAGAGTGAAAAGAAAAGAAGGAGAAGATAAAAGGAAAAATGTTTTATTCTAGAAATCTGCAGAATATGAAAGAAAGTACATTTTAAAGCCCTTTTAGAAGATGTGCATTATGTTCTGCTATTTCCATTATAAATTCCCAAAGAACACACCCAATAGGGGGACAACTGAGTTTCAAACAATCAAAAGGTGATGAAAATTACACTATCTTTTCTAAGAAAAAATTTCAGGAAGAATGACAGTGTATGGCTTTGGAAGCACAATATTTATTCTGGCTGAGATCGTCTCCATTTTAGTATCTTTCTCTCCCAGGACTTGGCTATTTATAGAAGAAATGCAGAATAACTTACCAATTTGAAGGCAATACAATTTAGAAATATTCACAAATAAGAGACTTATTGAATGTTGTCCCTGATATAAAATACTGAGACAAAAGTCCACTTTCTTAATGAGTTGTTCCTGGTTTAATATTCTTCAAATTATTTTTAGTATAGAAGATGGAAAATAAATCTCAGTTTTGTGCTAGTGATCCTGAACGCCCCACCTTGAGACCCGGTAAACAGGTGTGACAAAAAATGGCACAAATGCCATGACAGCCCATCCTTCCCACGTCCATAGCGGGTGTTGCTAATCCTCATGGACCTCTCTACTGAAGAGTCCAGACTCAGCCTTGGGTGCCACCTCAACAGAGCACTCCAGCAGTGATTGGGGTGTCATGGGACCCCACTACAAACCCATCTTTTCATAAAGGCATAGGAAATACCATAGATCCTTGACTCTTTCAGCTAGGATGGAACAGTCAAGCTCAACCTCGACCCTTCAAAGAAGGTGGATATGACATGTTTCTGAAGAGTGAGGATTCGAGAATCAATCGCTCTAGATATTCTTTTCTGCTCTGTTGTGAACCTCCTGTATTCCCTGCTCATTGCATTTCCTAAGTAAATTACTGGAAGAAGTTTCTTCTTTTAAGGGCACACAAATCACTAGTTCCAATTAGCTACCCTGTAAATAAATTATTTAACTTGGGTGCCATAGGTCAAATTGTGTCCCTCCAAAAGATGTGTTGGAAGTCTAATACCCGATATCTGTTAATGTGACCTTATTTTGAAATAGGGGCATTGGAAATGGAATTAGTTAAGTTAAAATGAGGTCATCCTGGAGTTGGGGGGTGGTGCTTCATCCACTCTGGTGCCCTTATAAGAAGGGAGAGGATTCGACTCAGACATGAGAGAAGGCCACATGACGACTGAAGCAGAGATCAGAGCCCAAGGGTGGCCGCAAACCACTGGAATCCAGGGAGAAGCAAGGAAGGATTCTCCCCTATAGATGTGGGACTTTTGCCTCCAGAACTGTGAGACAATACATTTATGTGTTAAGCCATCTACTTTGAGGTGCTTTCTTACCACACCCTTGGAAATGAAGACATTTAGGTAGGTAAGTACCATGGTGAAAACTAGGCTGCTTCTACTGGAATCTTTCATATGCTGCATTGAGCTTGGCTTATTCTGGAGCTTGCCTTGGCCTGTGGGAGAAGAGGGCCTTCACCAAACCCTCAAAGAGCAGAGAGCTGGGAACTGCTTTCATCTCCAGTGTGGCCTGCTGTGGAGAGCCCAGCTCTCCAGGAGCATATAGAGGCATATGGTCCCCAGAAACTCTGAAGTGGGCCTCATGCTTGCTTGTCTCTATCAGTCTCTCACACTTTATCTCATCTCCCTGGATTCTTTCAAAAACAGACCTCTTTTCTCATTCCTCTTTCTTTGACATTTTAGTCTTAAAATTTGAATCACTGTTCTGATCCTTTCTGGTGAGGACATTTACCCTTCTAGATCATCCCTCTACTTCTCCATTGTGGCATCCAAGGACAAATTCTTTCCTTCCTATGACTTTTTCTTTTCTTTGTATGTTTTCCAATAGTCTTACCTAATTCTTCTATACTAATTCTATGTAGACTCAAAGAAGAAGGAAGAAATTTAAAATGCCAATCTATTTTAAAGGAGAAACAAATATATACAATGAGATTTTGTGGTTAAGAGAAATGAGGTGCTTTCTTAGGGAAAGCATGACAAAAATTAGATTCAGCAATATAAAACTTATGAAAGTGAAAAATTATGAATTTGAAAATTCCTTTGAGCATATAGTAGATGAACCACAACAAGAATCTATCTTTGGTTCATGACCAGACCTACTAGAAGGAAAAAAATTGAGTAAGTGTCCATGTGGTCTAGTTGAAGGGAGACAAAGTTGTCCCTGCTTAGAACACTGGTCTTGTTAGCTTGCTAGAGTTATGTTGGGGATTGAATTGTGTCCCCCACAAAAGGTATGTTCAGATCCTAAGCCCTGGTCCTGTGGGTGAGAACCTATTAGTAAATAGGACCTTTGAAGATGTGTTTAGTTAACGTGTGCTCAAACTGAATGACGGTGGGCCTCAGTCCAAAATGGCTGACGTCCTAATAAGCAAAGGAAATTGGACACAGATGAAAAAGGCAAGGGCAGGAATGAGAAGCCAATGGAACTTGAAAAAGAAAGGCGAGGACTGTGACTGACGGGAAAGCCAAAGAACCCGAGGATTGCAGGCCAGCAGGAGATCCTGACCCAGGAGGAAACAAGGCTTCTAGCCTCCAAAACTGTGAGCCAATAAATTCCCATTGTGTGGTGTTTGTCTTAGCAGCTGGGAAATTAAGACAAGATACTTCTGTGGATTAAAGGAATGCAGTCAGATGGCACTCCTGAGAGCTTCAGGGTACAATAGAGGTCTCTTAATGCTGCCTGCAGGAGGGAAGAGAAGGTTACATAGTTGGCTCTGAACATGCTTTAACCTCTGAACACTCACTTTAACCACAGAAGTTCTTCTTTGATCATTTTATGTATTGGGGGCTTCTCTAACTTTTTATTAGGAAAAAAGTTCTACTGATCAAATGATAAAAAGTCAGAATGCTCATGGTATAATTAATGTATTATTTACATAGAGACCTTGCTAAAATGAAAATCTGTTTCCCTGTATGAGTAACATACTAATTCTTTACTATTTTTTTTTACCATCCAAGCACAGAAAAGACCCTTTGAGAATGGGATTCAAGCAAGTTCATTTTTAAAGGGGACGGAGATGGAGGATATATCTAGACTGAGAAGTAGGGGGTTGGGAGAGGCAGTGTGGGGCTGGGAGGGGGTGAAACTTTGGGGGGTGGCCGTGGAGGAGGCAAGGGCACACTTTGCTGTTTTTCCTGAGACTGCTTTGGCTCTGATTCTACTTTCTGGGCAAGGCAGGTTTTGAGAAGTGCTTGACAAGTACCTTTCTAAATTAGGATGTATGGTACAGGATTCTACAGTGTGCTTTAGGGAATAGGCTCTTGGCTAACTAGTGTTCAAGCTGAAGAGAGAACAGACTGAGTGATATTGCCTCAGGGACAGTACATCCCCTTCACTGGGCAGAACTAAACTGCCCCTGACAGAGCTCAGCTTTAATCCCTGGTTCAGTTAAAAAGCAATTTTGCTTTGCTCTGGGAATGAATGCACTAGTTATACAAAAGTAGAATTTCAAACATAATTTATCTTTAAAGACACACTCATTACTGCCTTATTTGCCTTCTTGATGTGAGCATTTCCATTTCCATAATGCAGGTTGGTAAAAAAAAAAAAAAGCTTTCAATAATATCGTTCCCATCTTTATTCCTATTTCTAAATGTTCCTCTGTCATTATGTATTAGCAGAAGTTGAAGAAATAAAAAAAAAATGCTGTGGTGTATTTATAGTCCCTTTCTATTGCTTACTCATTTTCTTTTATATAAACATAATTTTATTTTCTCCTTTAAATATTTCCTTCTCATCCTCTCTAAATAGATGTAGGCATTCATTGCTTTCATTTATTAATATTTTTCAAATATTCATTAATACTTAAAATGAAAATCCAAGGAGAATTTGTACTTCTAGGTCAAAATATGAATGTTTATTTGGATTGATAATAACCTGTGATGGGACATGAGAAAATTTTAAAGCATTTACAGACACAGCAAAAGGAGGATATATGTGAATGGAACTAGATTCAAAGGTTAAAAACACAGTTACCTTAAAAGAGGAAAATATAAATTTAGGACAGACTCTAGATTTCAAATCATGTTTTTCATTCAAAATATAATTTTATTTTAATTAATTTACAGTCTTAAAAGGAAATTAAGTACATCTTAAAGAAATTTCCATGCTTTTTAAAGTTGGTTTAATACTTTACATTCTTTTTGTTCTAAATGATCTGTAGATATACAAAGTAGAGTTCATAGTACAAATAACCCAGACACCCAGTTTCAACAATTATCAACATGGCTATTGTTGTTTCATCATATCCACCCCCCATTCTGCAATGCTTTTCTCCACATCCCCAACCCTATTATTTTAATGCAAATTCCAAACACCGTATAATTTGTTTCTAAATACTTCCTCCTGTATCTCTAAGAGACAAGAATTTTTTTTTAACATTACCAGAATACCATTATCATACCTAAAAAATCTAACAATTTAAAGCAAATTCCAGAAGTCATATCACTTTACACATAAATACTTCCATACATATTGCCAAGAGATAGGAATTTTAAAAAACATTATAAAGTCATTATCACAACTAAAAAGTTCACAATTATTCCTTAATAATATTTAAGATCAGGTCAGTGATCAAATATTCTTAATTGATTCATAAAAGTCTTTTTATATTTGCTTCGTTCAAATCATGTTTCACAGAAAATCCTCATTGCATTTCATTGATAGGTCTTTTAGGTCTATACCAGTTTCCCCATCCCATCCCTGCCCCAGCTCCTCTATTTCTTTGTTCAAGAATCCAGGTCATTTGCCTGTAAAATTTCTCCCTCTCTTTTCTCTGATTGCACTCTCATGGTTTAACATGTTCCTTTGCCCTCTGCATTTTGCATATCATTGCCTTATTGATCAGGTATAATTTTTTTTTTTTTTTGTGGCAAGAATACTTTGTAGGTGACTTTGTGTATTTACTGCATTATATCAGAAGGCATATGTGCTGGGTTATTTATCTTTTGGGCATGAGAAGATTGATCAGCCATGCATGACAAGTATTATATGTATCATATATAGCAGTTTCAAAGTACTGCCAATATTATCACTACAAATATGATTACTTAATTTTTTTTTAAGATTTCAGTTCTTTCTAACTTTAAGCTGTAGTCCATTAGTGATATACACGAATGTATCTATATTTTAAGATCACTAGAAGTAATTCCATGTGTGGGTAAGTTACCTATCTAATATACTGCTAAACTTATTTATTTCATTTTGTTTTTAATGGTTAGGAATTACTTTTTAAATTTGATATAATTTTGTCCCATAATTTTGCAAAATGTTTACATAGCTCCAAAGTAAAAACTGAAAAAATAGGTTACATTGTGAGAAGTCTACCTTCCATTATTGACCCTTCCTTCCATTCTGTCTTTCACTCTCTCAATAGGAAACCATTTTTATTTGCTTTTGGTTTAGTGATCATTTGTTAAAATATAAACCAATACAAGCACAAATACTCATACTTCATCCTTTATTAAATAAAAAGTAGCATATTATACACACTGCTGTGTCCTCTCTTCCCTCTTATTAATAGTTTATCTCTAGGATTGCCAGAAAGTAGAAATATAATACTATTTTTATACATTATAATATATACTTACACTTTATACATTTTTATACATTATAATGTATACTTTGTATACCTTATAATACTATTACGACACTTGATGCTGAAAAATCACTTTTTCCTAGTGACTAAACTTCTGAATTTTTTTAGTTCTTTTCTAAGCATCAAGCCATCTAATATAATGACATTTCACGTTACCCAAACACACTTTGCTATTTATCATTAAAGATACACTGAAGTGTGGATATGAAGAGGAGACACTTTTAATAGAAGACTAAAATTCTTGTTTTTACTTAAAAATTTTATTGAAGTGTATCATTCACACATGAACATATGTAAACAATAAGCACATAGTAAAAGTTGTGAACTTAAAAAAGAAACATGCATACTCTCATGCAGGGATGTTTTGAAACATTTGTTACAAACTAAGAAAGAGCATCATCAAAATATAACTACTAACTATAGGCCATGTCTTACCTTTGGTGTATTTTCCCTCATCCCACCTGGTTATTAACACCCTGTATTAGTATCATATATTTGTTATAGTTCATGAGGAAACAGTCTTATATTTGTTCTGTTAACCACAGTCCATCTTTCACCACAGGATTCAATACCAATTGAAAGGAAGGTAGAGAATAATCTAGGGATTATATAACACAGTGATTTCAGTAGTGGATGAAGATTGTGGTTAAGATTAAAATTTTAATTTAAGAAAAAACAATGCACATTTTTTACAGATGGCAGAAAAATAATATATTCTAAGAAATGGCATTATCTCATGGATTGAAATAATTCTATGACTTAAAAAAAGACTTGGTAAAATATAACAGAGACTTGATTACAGCCAAACTATTCTGTAAAAATATTCAAAATTAGATTCGTAATAGACGCAGTGAGGTGGTAAATTATTTCTATCAAGGATTGGAAATTTCACAGTTGGTCAGGAGCTGGAAACTGGAATTTGCCCACTGACTTATGAACATCTTTCTTACATGCTCTCTTGAAATTGATAAAGGTGGATGTGACAGTCTTAACCATACCTAGAACTTTTACAAAACATCACATCCGTCTCATATATAGATTGCTTTGAATTGCTTTAGTGCTAGGCTGATTCCCTGAGTTTACTCCTTCCCCCAATGTAACAAAAACACAACCTTGACCCACAGATTGAATGGCATATCTTTCCTGCTGATACCTATTCAGGAAGCATAGAAAATAAGATTAGATTTCAGAAAAATATACTTGTAAAGTTTTGAACCATGAACATTGGTCATATTTGAAAAATGACACCAGATTCTTTCCCTATTCACAAGAGACATTTACCAAAAATGGAAATAAGAAATTTATCACAGAGAAACCAAAAGGTGAGTGTGACAAGCATATAAAATTGAATTTTGAGACCTAATCATAATGGTTTGCTCAAATGATATAGTTTATATTTTCATACTTTTACAATTACAGAACTGATTTTTATTGAGTCAATGCAGAGAGTATAAGTACAACACTGCCCAAGTGAGTGTTCAGATTATGAGAGAAAGGAAGAAAGGAAGGGAGGGAGGGAAGGAGAAAGAGAAAAAAGAAAAAAGGAAAGAAAGAGAGAGAGAGAGAGAAAGAAACAAAGAGAAGTAAAAGAGCGTAGTAGACATTTTGAAGACATTTGGAGCTGACGATGTGGCCATGCTTCTGTGGAGCTTACAATATCAGGGAAAATATAAATGAGGTAAAAGTGGATCGATACAAGGGAAGGAAATGTTATTCATGTTTGGGTGACTTTTTCCACATATGTTTGGAGGAATCGATAGTATACACAAACCTGAAGGTGTTGCTGGGGGCGAGTTCTAGATAGTAAGCCTTCAGTAAGAGGCTCATCAAGAGTCTTTCTAGGCTCAGGCCACACAGAATTTCCTTAGCATGCTCGAGTCTGCAAATGTTTTACTAAGGAGACCTGTGTGTGCAGGTGAGTTGCTTTTTAAATATGTTGATGATGGATAGAATTATCCTGATTCACCTATCAGTGCACGGTGTGCCTTTCCTTGCTAGTGGGCAGATCTATTTCCATCAGACTTGCCTTCAGCTAAACACCGAATTTCCCACGGCACTCAAGTCCATCTGATTTCTAGTCACCCCTGGCTTTCTCACATGTCTGACTCTAAACAAAAATGTTTGTACCTCCAGACCTAGTCAAGATAACCCTTGAAAACTTTTGTTGTTCTTTTTCTCTGATTATAAAAGTAATGGGTACTCATTTGGGAAAATGCCAAAAATTTAAAAAAAATTTTTTTAAAAAATTAAAAAAAAAATACCTATAATTTCAGTAGCCACCGTTAAGCCTTTGGTGCAAAATGTGTGTGTGTGTGTGTGTGTGTGTGTAGAAGCTATTGGTACCCTGTCCCCTCCCCTCATTTCTTACCATTACAGGACACAGGATTGGTTAGACCAGCTGGAACCCATCTCTAGAGCTAGGGTTGGGTTGGATTCTGTTGGGAAGGAGGAGGCAGACATGGCAACCAAGATGCCCACTATAAATGTACTACTGTTCCCAGTGGCATTTTGAATTTAGCATGAGTGAATCACTTTGGGTCCATATTTTCACCTCTTCGCAGCTGCTAATTCAAATTTCATGAATGTAATGTCCTTTTAAAATCTAGCTGAGAACACATCAGAAATTCCAAAGAGGAAGCTAATATGAGCATGGGAAATGAATTCCTCTTTTGGAACTTACTAATCTTTACTTGGGCCTTGGGTTTTGTTGTTTTTGTTATGAGGCTTTTTGTTTCTGTCACAGAGAATGGGAGTCCCCAGGGGCATCTTGACCTTTGACCCAGTGAGTGTGTCCTGAGGTGCCAAAATTAGCTGAGCCACCTCCAGGGGCCCAGTAGTAAGGAAGTGGAGGTGGAGTCCTGGGGGTTGGAGAGACACAGCCAGTGGGTGTGCCTCTTGCCTGAAGAAGTCTGTGGGCCAGAAGCTGCTGGAATCACACCAGGGGCAGTGCAGGTGGGGAGACCCATGGGAGGTCAGCAGTGCCGGAGTGTTCCATGGGTCAAGGGAGTCCTGGATCCTTGAGGGCTTCTTATAAAGGCGAGGCGACGCAGGCAGGGAAAGGACTGCGATATCCCATGAGATGCAGAAGCTCGGAGAAGGGTGAGAAGCAGTCAGAGCTTACAGTTCTTGCCAGGTGTGGTGCATGTTCAGGTTTACAGAGGGGATCTTTGAAGAACTCACAAAAGGGCCCCACAATGAAAAATAAAACAGCAACAAAACAGCGCATGGAGGCAACTGCAGCACTGAGAGTACCACAGCTTCACTAAAATAAGTCCTTTCTGTCTGCCACATATTTCTACTGAATTTGAACCTGAAGGAGCCAGAGGCAGCAGGAAAAGTAGAGAAAGAGGTATGGAAGACAAAGGGAAAAATAGTAAGCTGTTGACACACACCCCTTTCCCCCCTTAGGCCACTCAGCTTTCAAATGGAAGAGAGCTTGAAATTTTGAATTTTAGATAGAACTTAACTACCTAATATTGTTAACAGCTTCAAGTGACCAGTAAGTCTGTTCATATGCTGGTTGAGCCCTGAATCTCAGCAGAGTTGCAACACCCACTGTCTTGTTCATTGGACTCTCCCAGGACAACTAACAAAAGGATGATGATGGACAACGACCATCCAAAAAACAGAGTATCTACAACCACAAGCAAGACAGTTCCATGCATCTGCCCCATGGGATATAAGCCCCCTCACAATTGGAAGCAGGGTGGGCATTACCATCCCCAAATCCTCAAGATTGAGGAATGAACAAACAAGGGGGAAATGCAACTATGGTCTAAAGTAGACTTATTATTATTCTAGCAATGGAAGAACTTGTAACATTGATATAAAGGCCATGGCCACCAGAGTTCCTGAGGGTAGGAAAAGGGAAGAACAGGTGTAACATGGGGTATTTTGGGGATATTGGAATTGTCATGCATGACATTGCAATGATACATTTTGTCAAATTTACAAAGTGTATCAGTGCAATGATACAGGCCATTATACATTTTGTCAAAACCTATAAAATTGTGCAGTGCAAAGTATAAACTATAACGTAAACTATAGACCATGCTTAGTTGCAATGCTTTAATATGTGTTCATCAATTGTAACAAGTGTACCACACTAATGATGCTGTTAAAGGGGAAAAGTGTGGGGTGGGGTGGGGTGGAATATATGGGAATCCCCTGTATTTCAATTTAATATTTATGTAACCTAAAGCTTCTTTCAAAATAAATAAAAAAATAAAATAAAAATAAAAAAGTGACCAGTAAGTCTATAGTATCTCCCTGCTATCTTGCCAGGGACAGGAAAGATAGATTCAAGGTAGCAACAGAAAGAAAGCCTCCTGCTGGCACCTTACAAAGTAATGTTTGGAAGTTGCCTAGTGATTGGCCATAATCAAGTACTGAAGAAAAATGACAATGGAATGCAAACGTAGAAATAACTAATTCAAGGTCTCTACTCACTGGGGATCCAATCAAAGTTGGACAATCTAAATTCCAGAGATAATTAAAGGAATATCCTATTTTAAATGGTTTAGAACTTGCGCCATCACTGTTAAAGGTAGGGTTGATTTGTATGGCATCCAAGTTCCCCGATTGTCTTACTTACTGAATCCGACTGAGATTTTTATTACGATGTAACTTGAATTTCCTGAAAAGTTCAATGCCACTTGTTTGTTTTTTTTTAATTGTTTTTGATATAAACAAAAGTGCACATCGAAAATCGATTTAGTGCTACAGGAAAACATCTGGAAGCAGATCTATTGTTGAAGAAGACAGAGCCCATCCCCACCTGCAAGCTTCCATGTTTGTCTCTGCTGCTCAAGTCTCATGCTGTATCTAACCTCTCTTACCCTTGGATGACTTGGTCCTGGACATGTGCAAGGTAATAAAAGTAGTTAGTGGGTATCTTGACTAAAATGCAATGAGATGACTATTTACATCAGACTAAGGGTCTATAAGGCAGAGAGAGCGCTACTCATAGAATAAGAGGTACTTGCAAAGTGTTGATAAATTTTGTAAAACTTTATGTCTGAGCACTGTAACAGAGAGAGCTTTTATCCAGAAAGCACAAACTCAAGACTCTCCTACTTTGAATTTATTTTTCTTAGAATTTGCAATATTAAGTCAATTTCCCAAGTGTCATCAGGTATTAATAACACCTACTCTGACCTTTGCTCACACTTGCAGATAGTTGAGACTTGCTCCCATGTGTCAGAAAGGCACCCACCTGCCTCCCACATCCACAGTCCTGCTCCTTCCTCACCATGCAGACAGATGGAACGTTCCCCATGCCTCCCTTTCCTTTTGGGCTGCGCCCCTTCACACTTCTCTGCTCATCCTCCCGGTAAATGGCTCCCATAGAGCTGATGGCTACTTAGTGAGCTAGTGGTGGTTTGGAGGGGAGAGACATTCATGAGAAAAAATTAGTCTGCAATTCAAGAATTTAGATAAATAAATGCTTTCTGCAGAATTGCAGAAAGGGTTGCTGATGAGGTTATAGGATCTCTTTCCAAGGAGCCCTTTGAAAGCTGGAGTTGCTACAGCATGTTTGGCCAGGCCTTTCACTGATCTCCTGGCCGGCGAGCTCCCTCGGCTGCCTGCACTGTCAGCCTTTTTGTCTTTACCCCAGAGTATTTGAGTTTAGAAGTGAAGACCAAGAAGGGTGACACTATCTGAAAGCCAAGGAAAGAGTTCTTTTATTGGGGAGAATAAACCCAAATGAAAAGTGTTCTGCCCAAACACACACCCGGGGCAGTGTATCCATGAACAAAGAAGCCTGTGTGACAGAAATTCTGCACCTGGTTCTGTAAAGCACCTCTGCCTTGCCCACTTAAGTTGCTGTGGCGTTAATCCCAGGATAAGGAAAGAAGTATCCAGAGCTATTTTTTGCAAGGACTAAATCCTCAGGCAACTATTATAGGTGAACAAATGCCTGGCCCATTTCCATGCATGAGAGCTGGTCCAGGCATGGCTCGTGGCAGGGGGCCTCTGCTGAGCGGCCGCCTGGAAGCAGCTACGGTGGCTGTCTTTCAATTGCCAGCCGTACAACGGCAATAACCCATTCACCAGGCTGGGAGACTGGGAACCTGTTCCAAGGTCAGCTTCAGTCTCAGAGCTTGACAGCTCCTCGCGCTCTGCCAAAGTCTTTGATCTGTGTCTCAAAACCAGGGTTCTGGTGGAGTTGCGATTTTCCTCGCCGTGCTGGCTCCCTAAGATGCACGGTAAGCATCTTGGAGTGAAACTTCTTTCAAAGCTGCTGCCTGTCTTTCCTTTCTGAGGTCTGGAACGCCATGTCTTGATTTCGTCTGTGGTGTGATACTTCCTCTTCTCAGACCTGTGAGCCCGTTGCCCAAGAATGGACAACTCATTGACTAAGAATTTCCGGGCAGTCTCTGTGTGGTGAGTATAGTGGGCTCTGGTGTCCGATGGCCTGGATTCGAATCCCAGTTTTCCCACTGACTTGCTGTGTGACGTTGGGCAACTTACTTCAATTTCCCCATATGTAAAATGAGGATAGTAATAGTATGTAAATCCCAGGCCTGACCAAAGAGAAAATAAAATAACACAAGCCAAGCACTTAGCATAGTGTCTATTGTGAATAGTAATAATATTAATTAATATAAATGAATAGAAGTAGCTAATTAAAAACAAAAGCCAGCTAACGGCAATCACATCCTGTCACCATCGGAATGTCTCCCAACTTGTCCAGACAGCTTAAATAGTGTGAATAGTGAGATCAAAACTATTGCAGGACACTGAAATCTTGCATCTTTTTCCAAAGGCAGATATTAAACGGCACCATTCAAACACATTCAGCTTTTTCCTGTCTCCCACCATGCTGGTTGAGTTTGCATGAGAGAGAAACTGCATTGTGCCCCTTGGGTCATCACTAAGAGAGGTGCTCTTTGCTGCTTTATATTTGGGAAGAGGATGGCATTATATGTGAGGAGCAGGGCTACAGCCAATAGCATGATGTACACGCTTTCTGAGAAGCTTGAATTATACAAGTAGACACCTCTGTCAGGAGAGGGTAGCTTTGAGCATCTGCCAAGCTGCTCAGAGTGCAACAGGGTGATTCAGCAGAACTGAGGACTCTGCAGGGAGTTTTCCACTCTGTTAATAATGCAGTTATCTTCCATGCAGAATTTAGAAATACGAAAATAAATCACTTTTATTAGTTAAGTTGTATAACTGGCAATATGTTCTATCACAATGACTTTCTTCATTCATTTCTTCATCCTAGCTTTATGAGTATTCATATTCACATTCACAGCATGTCTGTTTGATGATTTGAATGTGCAGAAGGTGTAGTCAGAGGAGAACAGAGGGCTCTGTATACTGTGAGACGGCCAGTGTGGAGTGTGTGTGTGTGTGTGTGCGTGTGTAGACGTGTGTGTGAGACTCAGGGAGGTCTGGCACAGTGAGTGAGTATAGGACATTTAGAAATGTCACCTCAGTCCTCAAGATGTCTTAAGGTATAGCCAATCATGATGCCAGGTGCAGAGAAGCCCAGAAACATCTGCCAAATAGTAAGTGATTGTGCTTACTTGCTTGTGAGAAACCTCACATATATCCACATCATAGTAGATTGAATTACGTACCCCAATTTCGAGATGCTCTTAATCTTAACCCACATTGCTGTGGGTGTGAACCCATTGTAAATACGCTCTCTCAAAAATGTTATTTTAAATGACATTTAAATGAATGAGGGTGGGTCTTAATCTGGATTACTGGAGCCCTTTACAAACAGAAGAAATTCAGACACCCAGACATGGTGAGAGAAAGCCACAGGGAGGAGCCAGGAACCAGAAGTCAACGGAACCCAAGAGAGAAAGGAGAGGACATCACCATGTGATGGGAAAGCCAAGAAACCCTAAGGATCGTCAGCAAGCCAGCACCAGATTGTTACAGACTTCAGGGAGAGAGCATTGCCTTGCCGGTGTCTTGATTTTGGACTTCTCCTAGCCTCAAAACCTGGAGCTCATAAATTCCCATTGTTTAAGCCTAACTGTTGTGTGGTAGCACCTGGAAAACTATGACACACACATACACACACACAGTAGCAAGGCAGCACGTGCATTTCCCAGGGACTTCGTTTTTTGCGATATTACCAGTTGGCATGTTCCTGCCTCCCTGCCCTCCTGGGTACAGAGGCCAGAGCTGGAACAAGTGAGCCCTCCAGCTGTGGCTGGCCCACGGCCAAGCAACACTGGCTGGCCTCGTCAGGGGTTGGCATGAGCAGCCCTTTTTCCCAAGCCCCTTTCCCCTCCTTCCCTCTCATTATTCTCCCACTTGGCAGAGCATCTTCCCTGCCCCTGATGGAGAGGCTTTTTCTCCACAATCTTACTCCCTTTTCATGGCACTTCTCACAGTATTTTTCCATGGCTTTGCTCTTTCTTGTGGTTGGCAGCCTGCATCAGAATTGCATAAACAACTCCATACTTGAGACAATAGATAAGCAAGACTAAGAAGCTGCTCTTGAATCTCTTAGCATCTTTACTTCTTCACCCGCACAAGAAAACATTTCAAAGCTCTTCTCTATATTAATGCAAAGACAAAGACAAATGCTCTCTGACTTTTACACATTAAAATATTTATTAATTCCATCATCATTCAACATCAGCATATACTGTACAGAGCCAGCGCAGTGGACAACGGCTTATATCAGACCCTCAAGAGGGTTTGTGTCCTGGATTTCTTAGCAATGTATCTTCAAAATGTTTTAGACAGAAAATGCTTCCTGGGGCTTTGCCCATTAGCCATACTCTTGAAAAAACACAGGCAGTTTATTGAAAGTACTTTGATACCCATGCAGCTATTTGATAATATCCCAAGAAATTTACCAGAAGACTGGAAACATTACATGTATGTAAAAATCATGACCGATTAAGGGAACTGAGTTAAGTTTGTCGTGGAAACATGTCACGCCACATGCTCCTAACTTTGTGGAGAACAACCCAGGTCACTCCAAAGTTTACACGTGAGAGCCCCAGTGACCAGCTTCACCCACTCGCCCAGCCCTATTATACTCACTCTCTGTGTGTCCCAGAAATTCTCCAATATTTAATGTGCTCTTTGTTCCATGTTTCTATGCCTTTGCTTTCGCTAACTACCAGCATTTCACATGTGACAAGAATCATTTTGTGCTTTTGTATTCTTCTTTGTGCACATCTCGTCTCCCATTCTAGGTGGTACAGGGATCCAACAGGCTAATGAGATATAAAATACTCATTTATTATAATTTCCAGGCAACCTTATTGGGAGGATGCATCCTGGTAACTACAGTATCTTTTATTTCCGAAATACAAACTCCATGCCATGCCCTTTAAAAATGATTTACATTTTATGTAGCTATATAGATACGTAGGTAATGAAATCACGTAGTTCAAATATCAAAAAGGATGAGAAGGAAACTCGGTAAAATGTCTCTTGCTCTTGCCCATACATCCTGTTTCTGCCCTCCATGGTATTATTTTTGTCTTCATCCTTTCTGAGATATTTCATGCACGTTAAAGTCAATATCAAAATTCCTTTCCTCCCTCATTTGACACAAATGACAGCATAGTACATATACTATTCTGCAATTGTGTTTTAACTTAACAATATACCCCGGGGATGCTTCCTTCCTAATACGTAATGAGGCCCCTCATTCTTTTTTATGGCTGTTAGTATTGCTTCTTGGCTGTCTTGTGATTTATTTCATCATTTACCAATAGATAGACGCTTGTGTTGTTTCCAAACTTTTGCTTTTAAAAGCCATACTGCGATGGATAACCTTGTACTGTCATCATTTTCATGTGTTGAAATAACTAGAGAGTTCAATCTGAGAAGAGGTATAATAAGGTCAAAGGCAGATGCTTTTGTAATTTGATAGATAATGTCATTTCCCTCTGCAGAGCTGATATCATAAACATTCCCACTTAGAGCGTATGGGAATGCTTGTTTCCCCAACACTTCGTCAATTCTGTTGTTCTTAAATATGTGATATTTTGCTAATCTGATAGGTGAAAATTGGCATCTCAGTGTGGTTGTAAGGTGCCTTCTTTCTTCAGATGAATGAGGTTGAGACTCTTTTCCTTATTAAGTGTCATCTTTATTGCCTTTTGTGTGAACTCTCTATTCATGGTTTTTGTCCACTTTTGCTCTTGATTGTTAAGGGTTCTTTATATATTAGGGAGATTAGCTCTGTGTATATATTATATGGCTCAAAAATGTGTTTGTCACTTGTCTTTTAGATTTGTTTAAATGATTTTTGCTCCAAAAAGGTTTTCTGTAATTTATGTCCTCAACTCTTTTAATCTTTTATATTACATCTTCATGAATTTGTATTATTCTTCCAGCTCTGTCTCCTGATCTCTGGAGATTGTTGGGTTTTGCCTGGTTTTCCCTGCCTGCACTGACCTGGAAACTCCCTCCAGGCAGTAAGCTGGAGCAAGCACAATATTTTTAGGCTAGAATTTTTGGGTCATGGAATATACATAATATGCGACTTTAGTTGTCAACCCAAGCTCTCCCAAGTTGTTGTACCTACATACAATCTCACTGGCAGTGTGTGAGGGTTCTAGTTGCCCCTCACACTTGCCAACACTGGTAATGTAGTTTTTTAATTTTATTCATTCTGGTGGGAATGGCTTAAATTTGCATTTCCCTAATGTCTAATAATGTTCAAGAGAGGAAAGGATTGACTGTTCTTTGGTCCTAGTCCCAAACTCTGAACAAGTTACCACAGAACTGGTTTGAAATCAGCACCAATCACTCAATGGCATCGTATGACTTCGCTTCAGTAAGCTTGTCCTGAGAATCAACTAATCAGCAATTGCCTTCTCTGTGGAATGGATTTTTATTCTCATAATGATAATTTCTGACAAACAGGAGTTTTTTCATTTCAATTTATTCCTATTTATTACTCTTTTCAATTATGGACAATGCTTTTGTGAAGATTGTCGTTAAAAGAATAAATAACAGACTGTCCTTCATTTACAAAGTGTTAAGAATATGGTGATACACAGGAAAATTACAACTAATGTAACTTATGGATGATAGTTAACTGTGATATTATAATATTTTTGCTGCGATGGCAAAAGAAGATATTAATTCTAAGAGACAACTATAGGGGGTGAAAAGGGGTTTGGGGATTTTTCTCTTGGAGTAATGAAAACGTTCTAAAATCGACTGAGGTGAGGACAGCACAACTGTGTGATGAAAATGAGAGCCACCGAGTGTACACTTTGAATGGATTGTACAAAACATGGAGCTATATAACACAGGGAATCCAGTAGTGGAAAATGGACTGTGGTTTACAGGACAAATA
>JAQZBX010026575.1:0-28851 GCA_029593785.1 Cabassous unicinctus | reverse complement strand
TTATTTATTTTTATTGTTCATAAAAATCAAGATTTTTCACAGTACATACCAATATTTGTAAAATGATATACAAATATATATGCATATATGTGTATTTTCTTACATAAATGTTATTTTATATATATACATATTTTAAAGGTGCTTAGATTACCTAATTATTACTCAGAAATTACAAGGATTCCCATGTTCCCCTCCTCCCACACCTCCCACAATATCCCACACCAACATCCTTCATCAGTGTGGAACATCAGTCATCTGCGTTTTCTACATCCCTTCTGTCTTTTCTTTCCTTACTCACCGATCTAGACACAACATACCACCCTGCATTCACATTCTTGTTGCCAGCCTCTGTTTGGTAATCCCACCCTCACTCAACCCCTTCATTTATGGTGTCAGAACCAAACAGATACGAGAGTGAGTGCTCTGTGTGTTTATTAAAAGATAGGGACTCCTGTCTCATTAATTTACAAGTTAGTTTGCTTCAGCAAAGAAAGCTAGTGTGTTCTGGCCAGAGAGATTGTTTCTATGGGTAACTTTAGTTCAGTCAAGTTACATTCTGGGGGATTTGTTAACACTGTTTCCCCCTACCACCAACATCTCAATTTTAAATTTCTGAATTTTCCCTTGGTTTAAAAAAATTGAAGCAAGGAAACATATAGGAAATATCTGTGACCAAAATATGGGATTAACAATTATTGCTGCAATAATTTATTTATCTTACATAACAGGTTTAATAAAATACATGAGATACTCAAATTGAAATGACTTATGAGTACTATTCAATGAAATTTTCCTATTCTTTCCTTATCTTCATTGATAGTGACATTAAAGCCTTTCTTAAGTTTAAATTTATAAATTTAAATTCAATAATATTGGTGGGCATTGGAGCTGCAATTTTTAATTTATATAAATTGTTGTGCATTAGTTTATAGCCAATTTTTCATTTAATCTTAATATTAGATATCTACTTATGCTGATACATTATGAATATTGTTCCCTTTTAAAATGCAATAAAACTTCCTTCATGTTCATTTCACTTATCCATTCATTAACTGATATTTATATTATTTTAGGTTTTCAAAAATTAGATAAAATATTTTGACATATTTGTGAATATTTTTTGCCTATATTTGAACGTTTTCTCCAGGTTCTACACTTATAAGTAGAATTGTTAATAGTAGGCTATTGATTGACTAGAGCATACTTTTTGTTTTCTTGTAGTTTTTTATTTGTTGTAATTTCCTCTTCCCTTCCAAAATCTCTTGCTTATCTTCTTAAACATCTCTTTGCATGAGTTATTTGAGTACACTTGAAATACTAAAACTTTACTATAAATCCATTATATTTAATAATTTATTTACATGTGGAAGATTAAAATGTTAAATGAAACCAATGTATATTATATTATCTTTGGCACAGTCTTACATCATTTTCAAACTTAGTGTCTCTGCATAGCTTTATTATATAAAAACATATTTTATTTGTATGTGTGTTTATTTTTACAATTAACACATCTGAAATTTACTTTGGTATAAAATGAGAAGTAAGACAACTAAATAATTTTTGTCTCTAATTCTAATCTCTTTTCAAAACGTAGTTGACGATTTATCTTTTCAGAATTATAAAATTATTTCTTTATATGTTAAATTTCAATATGTACATGGTTCTGTTTTCATTCATATCTTCTGCTGGTCTTTTTATTCTTGCCTCAGTAACTCATTGGTTTGATAATTCCAGACATAATATTTTATTTATAATAAATTTATAATAAAATATATTATTACTATATTTTAATACATTTAGATCTGATTATCCTTTCATAATTTTCTTCCTTCTCTTTTGTCTTTTATAGTAATTTTTTAATGCAATCATGTTGCCATAGTAAAAAATATCCACCTTAATTTTTAGTTAATCAATTCATTGGTTCATTTATTATCCATGCATTAAGCAACTTATCTAATACTTAAAATGTTAACTGATTATTGACTATGCTCTTCTGTTGGCCAGGTACAGATGATAAAAGGTCCCTTGGTGGTTTTGTACTGTACCCACTTAGCTAAGCTTGAACTCTGTGTCTGAGAATTCCCTTCCCTGTAAGATTCCAATTTAAGATTGCTCATGAGAGAAATATGCATAAGCTGTGGGAAGCAAATGTGAAACAGCAACTGCTATCTTCTGAAATTCAGGCAGTGAAAGATAAACACAGCAACACCAGAGGATTTTGGGGTCTCCTCACTTTCCCTGGCTCCATGGCTAGCTCTCCACCGATACCAGTCCTGCTCATCAACAGTGATGATGTGTAATAGCACAGAAGGTGCAGCCATCAATAATCAAGCACTTTCCATAAATTTCTACTTTTGTTCCATTTATGATCCAATCCCATCAGCTAAATGTATCTAGCTTTCTGCAAGCACCAATTTATTCATATGTGTGAGGGCTGTTTAATGGGTTTTCAGTTCTTTCCTTGCCCAGCATCTTACACAAGGATATCGAATTCCTGTCATGAATTCCTTATCCCTTAATACTTTTAGTGGTTTTGCTTTCTTAATTGAACCCGAATTGGTATAAGTATTGATACTGGAGTTGGTTCGTGGGTAACAGAATTTTAAGGATTGGAATTTGGAATTAGTTCTTTATCTGATTAGACTCAAGGGCAGTAAGGCCTTAGATGTCATTGGTAGAAAGGGAACATTGGTAGCCTATGACATACAGTGACAAAACGTTTATGTATATTATCACCTGTAGACATTGGTAACCAAGTGCCTAAAGAAGGCAAGTCTTTGGGTATCCAGGTAGTTTCTGACAAATAGTATTTTAGTGAGAATAAGAAGACTGTGGGGGTTGATTTTTTGTGATAAACAAGCTAGAGAACTTGGATAAAGAAAATAAAAGAACTGAGGGCTTTAAATTCCTAGCTCAATGTCCAGGTAAGGACTCAGAAAACATTTTTGACCACCCTAAATAAAACTTTATCTCCTAGTAGGCCATTTTTGTGGAAGAAATAGAATCCTAAAAGTTGGAGTGGAGATATATGTGTAGGTTACAATGGAGAAGATTCTAAGTTCTGCCCTAATTCCTTTGTCATTAGAACTAGCTGTTCTTCTCTTGCCTGAAGTAGAGACTATCCTCTTGTCTGAAGAAAATGTCTCCCTTGAAGGGAATTCCTGATCTCTTTTACAGTCTATTTCTGCCACCTCTCATTACTAATAGACTGATGCTAACAAATAGATATATCACACATAACACCTATTTAATTATAATGTTCTATTAGCCTCATTAATAAAGTAAAAAATGCAGGTAAATTAATTTTAGTAGCATATTTAATCTACTCTAATATTTCCAAATATTTCAACATAAAATCCATATAAACACAATAATAAACTATTACCTATTAATAAGATATTATAATAAGATATTTTACATTCTTTCTTTCAAAGAAAATCTTTTAATTCCAGTATATATTTTTTATTTACAAAACATTTCAATGTTTTATGAAGCCCTAAAAATACAACAATATATTTTGAAAATATTTTACACTGCTTCAGATTTTAAACTTAATTCATTAAAATAAAGAAATACAAAATTCAGGTCTCTGTCACACTTTCCATATTTCAGATGCTCAATAGTTACATATGGTGAGTGGCTACTCTATGGGATAGCAAAATTCTAGACCTATAACTGCACTCAAATGCCAACAGGCTCCAAGGGGGTAAAATATGCTTGCCTAAAGACCTGTAATATTGTGTCAATTTATATAGATAAAAACCTGAGAAACAAACAAGCAATCAGAATGAGGTTTCAGTTTTAGAATTACACACTTCACTGAAAGTAAAAAGGAACACAATGTTAGTGGTAAGATAATAATAATTGCTGGTTAGCAATCTTTGCTAAGGATATTTATGTGATTAATTTGTTAAAAAATGATGCATTGGAATTTCCAGTTATTATGTCACATGAACTGTATATTAGCAATAAAAATTATAATAATTGTGGAATGGTCACATTTCTTTAAAATGAATGAGAAGACATTAAACATATAACAATCAGATAAAGAAGATCAGTAGTTATTTGAAGGTAATTTGTGAGAGCAAGTTAGACACAATGGAGATTTAAAAAGATTCAACCTCAACACAGGAGACAGTGTTGGAGGGAGTATTGCACACATTAGTGTAGTCCTAGATAGACCTCAATGAGCAGGATGTTTGCCTGAATCAGTAGCTCTCCGTCTTCCTGATTATTACAAGCAATTATACCTGCCAGTTTGGATACTCTTCTTTTTGCTTCCTGGTTTCTGGTTACAGGAAACTAAAGTGCCCAGATGACAACTCTAGCCTAATTCAATGGAAATATTGCTTTTCCTTCTGGACAAAATGCATCCCCTTTAGACACTAAGACCTCTAAACCTTGTAGAATCCATATTTGGGAAGACAAAAAGCAAAACAACCCTCAGTGACCCATTCGTTCTTCTTGGTGAGGTCACACTAACTATGAAGATCTTTCATTCAGTATGCGTACTGAATCCAGGAGGATGCTATCGTATCCTCTGAAGAGTGTTACTTCTAGCTAGTACTTCAGATGTCCCTTTTGCAAGCTGTGCTAATGCTCTATTAGGCTGGCAGTTTGTAGTGTGTGATATGATCAGTGGATCTCTTCAATGTGAGCCCCTAATCTGATACAATGTTTATTGGAATACTATGCCAGTGCACCAGGCACTCCATAAACCCACAGAGAAGTGCTGCTGGATTCTGCAGGCAGGAAAGGCAATCTCACAGCCATTGGCTATGATATCAAACTGCTTGCTGATGCAAGATGGAAGAGGCCCAATGTAGTCAACCTGTCAACAAGTGGCTAGTATCCTCAAGGAATGTTTCCATATTATATTCTTAGCATTGGTCTCTATTATTGACAAACAGAACATTTCAGCAGTGTCAGTAATTACATCAGCCATAACTACGTAGGAGTCCATACTCTCTACTTATGTGCAGCCTGTTTCTCTGCCACTGTGGGGACTATGTTCATCACTAGTGGCACTGAGGTGGCTGATGACAGAGGCTGAGAAAACTGATTAGGTACTTTTGTCTGCCTGGTTGCTTAGAGACTTACCCTTGGTTGTTGCTTTCTGCTGGACATTAACATGTGATACAAAGGTCGTCACAGCTTATATTCTTTCTGTATATTTATCCTCATTCTTCTCAAACCTCTTTGTCTCTGATCATTCACCTTTTTCTTTTCAGTCTCTTGACCACTAATTCACCACTGCTAATGATTCTGTATATTTTCTAACCTCAGGTGTCTTCTCTTTTTTCCATGCAAAGGTATTCACCAGTTCATTGCCCCAAATTCTGCCCTTTGGGAGGATTTTCTTTCCCCACACCACTGTCTTTCAAGGACATCTCTGAGTAAGGCTATAGTAGGAGGTGTCCATTCTCATTTTTAATTTTGTTTGGACTCACATACTAACGTCAACCTTTCTTGGGATTTTCCTCCTACTTAACCTGGCCACATAGGCCTTTGCATATGCCATCAGAGTGAGCTGAGACAGGGCACTGGTGCAATAGTTGTGGTGACATGATTGTGAGGGATACATGGCCCTGAAACTCATTTGCCTTCCCATTCTGTTTTCCCAGTTTCTGAGGAACCACTTCCATCATATAATGGATTTTTCCTGTGCCTGCCTAACCTAATGATTTAGTAGGTCTGACAGTACAAGCAATTCAGACTGCGTATTGATTTAGTATCTTAATATTAAGGACACTAGTTTATACAAGACCCAGACTTATAACATCTTTGCAAAAGACATATTACTATTTTCCCCTGTAGAGTGGATGGACTTGCTCCAGAACCCCAGGGCCTGTGATATGATATATCCACTTGAGCTGGCTATAAACTCCACAGAACATCTTTCCCTTTCACTGATACTCCAATACAATAGGGTCTTCTGCAGGATTATACAGACTGAATAGCAATGCTGCTAATACCATAGCCTGGACCTGCTGCAGAGCCTTTTCCTGCTGTGGGCCTCATTCAAGCCAGGAAGGCTTTATGTCACCCAGTACCTCAGATTCCAGGCTGATTGATTGATACAAAAAAAAGGATTGGCTTAACAAGAGGGATTTATTGGCTAATGTTATCAGAGACTAGAGGACTTGCTTCCTCCCAGGGTTGGTAGTGCTCTGGCTGGCCAGCAATCTTTGGGTTCCTTGGCTTTCCCATCACAAGGTGATGTTCTTTCTTTTTCCTTCTGTGTTCCATTCTGTTGACTTTCAATTTCTTGCTCCTTTCCATGATTTTCTTTTCTGTGTCCAATTTCCTTTGCTTATAGAGACATTATTGGATTAAGGCCCACCCTCATTCAGTGTGTGCACACCTTAACTGGTAACTACTTCAAAGGTCCTAATTACAAATGGGTACACATCTACAGGACCAGGAGTTAGGACTTGAATATGCCTTTTTTTCCTTTTTATACTACCTTATTTTTAACACTTTTTATTATTAACATACTTTTAAATTACTCATGAAATAATATTCTTGTACTTGAACTATTAACTTATAGTCCATCATCTGCAATAGGATTCCCTGTGTTGTTCACTCTTTCACTTTATTTTTAAATTTTCATTCTAGTAATATGTATGTAATACATATTCATTCTAGAAATATATATATACTGAAGTTTCCCTTTTTAACCACATTCACCAATATAGCTCAGTGCTATTGATTACATTCAACAATTATGTGCTACCATCACCCCCATCTATTTTCAAACCTTTACCCTTGGTCTAAATAGCTATTCTGTACAAGCAACAATTCTCCATTCTGTAACCCCAATCTTTCTTCAGGTAACCTATAGTCTATATTCTAACTCTACAAGTTTACTTTTTATGAGTAGTTCATAAGAGTGAGTTCATACAATTTTTGTCCTTTTGTGTCTGGCTTATTTCACTCACCAATATTTCCTCAAGGTTCATCCACGTTGTCTCATGCATCAGGACTTCATTCCTTCTTTACAGCTGAATAATATTCCATTGTATTTATATACCACTTTTTTTTTTCATTCATAAGTTGCTGGACTCTGGGATTGCTGCCATATTTTGGCGATTGTTAATTAAGCTGCTAAGAACATTGGTGTGCAAATATGTCTAAGTCACTGAATGAAAATTCATTCAAAGTTTAAACAAATTCTTAACAGGTCATTGATTCCAATATACATGTAAAATAGAAAAGTCTCAAGTTCTTGATTTTGAAAATATGTATGAATATAATTATTTTAGTTGACTTATCAGTCCTTATATAGGAATTGTATATGCCTGATGTGTTATCACTTGTACCTGGTATAAAATTAGATTGTGATATCAATTTGGTTTCCTTTCTCTTCATTTTTCTTTTTAGTTGGTTCTCAATACTTACTTATCTACTTATCTATTTTTTTCTCCAATTATAAGTATCAAAGAATTATGTCTAGAACAGTATTCTAGTTTGGATTTATAAGATCTATATATTTGCATCACAGCAAGACACTTTATGAGTTACTCTTCTTGATTGCCTCATATACCTTGCATTTCCATCCTCAACACCTCTGATATTGAGATCTCTACCTATGTCTTCATTGGGATCTCAGGTATGGAGCCTGTCCACATTTAGATTTCTATTGCCAAATGCCCCATGTACATTCTTTTCACCCTGGAAAATTGCACCAAAATTTTTTTTTTTAAAGAACCACCTTCCACCCTATCTGGAGGAAGGATAGGGGGATTGTGAGATGACTGCAAAGGGGTGTGGAGTTTTACTGTATGGAGTAATATAAGTGTTCTAAAAATTTTTGTGGTGATGAATGCCCAACACTGTGATTATACTAAAAGCCATTGATTGTACACTTTGGACAGTTTACATGTTATGTGAATATATATCAATAAAACTGCTTTAAACAAAAAAATTTACAAGAAAATTAAAAAGCAAAATAAACTCTATAGCTAACAGTACTCACAATAAAGAGTACATGCATTAAAAATTCAAAAAGAGCCTTCTGTGAATGAACCCATGTACTATTTTCTCTCTATGCTAGATCACTCTTCTCTCTTTTTACCATGGTAAGGATTTCTTGGGTCAAAGATCAAGAAATTTCTCCTAATACCTCTATTGCTCAATGTTTATTCATTCATGATTTATCAGCCATATACTCATTTGTAGTTCTCATTATATCATTCCATTGATTTATTGTCATCTGCAACCTTCTGATATACATCCACCTCTAACAATATCAGTGCTGAAGTCGTGAAAATTGTGCTTGCTGTTTCCCTAAAAAATACTTTGCTAAAAATCCTTTCCCTTTCATTCTCAATCATTGAGTTTACTGTCAGAAGAACCTAACGTCCCATTATTTCAGCCTCCAAAAGGATGTCATGAAGCTAGCCTTCTCTGACAACAAGGTCAATGTTATTAATGGCTTTTTTGTGGCTTTCACAGACATCTTAGTCTTAATTTTTTTCATGTCCTACATGCTGATACTGAAAACAATGTTGAGCATAGCATCCCAGAGGGAAAGTCTCAAGATCTACAATACATGTGTTTCGCACATCTGTGCTATACTCATCTTCTATGTACCTATTTATCTCCCTATGCTGTCATCTTCAAATTTCCCAAAAAAAGTTCCTCACTCATTACAATACTCATGATGTATTTTTCCAAAAAAAGTGGGCATTTTGTCATTTTTTTTCATGATAAAGTCTTTTGATGGATAAAAATTTTAAAACTCTGAAACCAGGCACCTATCTCATGTAGGTCTAAACCATGTGAAAAAAAAGAAATATATATTATTTTATTTTTATTATTCTTACATTTAAAAAATTTTAAAAATATACTTAGATTACATAAATGATACATAAAAAATGTAGGGTATTCCCATATGCCCCACTCCTTACCCTTCCCACACTTTTCAACATTAGCAACATCCTTCATTAGTGTGGTACATTTGTTACAAATTGATGAACACATATGGGAGCATTGCCACTAAGTGTGAATTATAGTATACATTATAGTTTAAATGGACTCATACAATTTTGTAAGTTATAACAAGATATATAATGGCCTGTATGTGTTATTGCAACATCATTCAGGACAATTCCAAAGTCCCAAAAATGCCCCCATATTACACCTATTTTCCCCCTCTCTCTCCTCTCAAAACCTTTGGTGGCCACTGCCTCCACATCAATGATAAAAGTTCTTCCATTGCTGGAATAACTATAAGTCTATAGTAGAATAACAGTAAGTCTACTCTAGTCCATTGTTCATTCCCCAACCCTGAGGATTCTAGGATGGTGATGCCCACTCTGCCCCTAATAGAGAGGGAGCTTAGATTCCATAGAGTAGATGGATGGGACTATCTTGTTTGCAGTTGTAGATGCTCTCTTCCTTGGCATGGTGATTGTCCATCATCATTTCCTTGTTAGTTGCCCTGGGTGAGTCCAATGAATTGGAGAGTAGGTGTTGCAATACTGTTGAGATTCAGGGCCCAACTGGCACATGGACAGCCCAAAGATTTAAGTTCTTGGACATACACCTATCAAATCTAATACTAACTATAGATTCAAATATAAGGGACAGAGGAGCCATGTCTAGGGGTACCACAACTGAGTCCAACTCTGTCACTCTGGGGAACATAAATACCAAAGTAGGGCCTACTGGCAGGGCACCAAACTCCTAAGCTGACAGCCCTGTCTATAGTGTCTTGATGTCTCTAGAGCCCTCAGGAGCCCTGCTATTTGAGGCAATATTTACTGTGACAGTCAATGAAACACTGTTGAGACATGCATAAGCATAACTTCTGGAATGACACTCACTCTGAAGTCTCTTAGCCATATAAACTCACTTGTCTTTACTTTTTCCCCTTTCAGTCAAGTCTTTTTCCAGTAGCTTTGCTAGTTGGTGCTTGGTAGTAATTTCTTGTGCCAGGGAGGCTCAATCCCAAGATTCATGTCCCATGCTGGGGAACGGTAATGCATTTATATGCCGATTTCAGCTTAGAGAGAGGCTACATTTGAGCAAAAAGAAGGTTCTCAGGAGGTGTCTCTTAGGTACCCCATAATACTAGGCTAAGTTTCAGTTTCAAAAGAAAAGTTTCATAAGTACAGTCATCAATATCAAAGGTACATCAATGGTCCATTCTCCTTCACTAGTCACTGCCCCTGTACTACGGGTATTCTTGCAGTCCCATTAGAGAACATAGCAGAACTCCCCAGGATGGGAATTGAATATTCTTTAGGTTAGTGTATGGATCTCCACCTACCATGACAATGTTCCATGAACACTTGAAGATATGTTTTAAATGAAAGAGGCATCTTCATTCTCTCTGATCACTAGCATGGTATATACAAACAACAGAATATTATTCAGCCATAAAAAGGAATGAAGTTCTGCTACATGCAACCACATAGATGAAACTTGAAGACATAATGTTGAGTGAAATAAGCCAGACACAAAAGGACAAATATTGTATGATCACGCTGATATGAAATAATTAGAATTAACCAACTCAAAAGTCAGAATCTAGAATGTAGGTTAACAGGGTATGGGGTGTGGATAGGTTGTAGGTAGTTAAGGCTTAAAATGTACAGAGTTCCTATTTGGAATAATGGAAATATTTTGGTAATGGATGTTGGTGATGGCAGCACAACATTGTGAATGTAATTAACAGCACAGAAAAATATATCTAAGTGTGGTTAAAAAGGGAAAGTTTACATTGTATATAAGGTACCATAATAAAAATGTAAAAAATCATGGACTTGCACTATGCAAACACTGAAACCTAGGAAAAATAAAGGATTATATTAACAGTAAAAACATAAAAATGTTCTTTCATTAATTGTAAAAAAATGTTACCACACTCAAGCAACTGGTTAATAATAGTCTAGTAGAGTATATGGGATCCTTTATTTTATGCATGATCTTAATGTAAACACACAACTTCTCTTAAAAAAGAGCTTTAGAAAAGGTATTGCTAAGGTTAATGATATACCCTATTTTCAACATAGTGAATGCTATATCTGAAGAATAAAAATAGATAAAAAATTCACAATGTAAAAATCTTGATATGTAACATAATCATGAGAAATTGTATGTAGTACTCAATATATAGTACATATATATTATATGAAGAAAATATCAAGAATATCAAGTAAACAATTTCCTTAAGTTAGGAGTCAAGCCTGACATCTTAATTTTATAAAACTCCTTATTAATGCCTGATATGCAATTGATAATCACTGTCATAGAAGATAATGTTAATTTTCAAATATTTCCTATTTTAAGAAAGATCTATACATTTAAGTAATTTATTTCTAGTGGAGGAAGCAGAGACATGCATAGTCATAGTATACTGTGCAATTGCTCTAAGATTATCCTTTGGTACCATGGACGAGACAACTATAATTCTGTCAGAAGAAGGAGAAGAGGCTTAGAGGGATGTTTTCCATAAGTGATTAATTCTCAATTTTCACAGAGGGCTGTTTGACTCAATTTGGCTCCAGGGTCTTTGCAGGTTTACCAGCAGGGCTTCTCCTTTTCCTCTGAGAAGAGCCTGCTCAACTGGAATCTCGAGAGGGTCCTGGGCCATAGGGAAAGCATTGACGAGGCAGGAATAGACCCTGTGAGTCAGGATAAATTGTTGGACTTACACTTAAGTGGCACTCTGGTGACTACATGTCACCTCCATTTCCTCTTTTCTCTGATATGTGGGTCTAACAACCTGCTCACTGGCTGGTAAGTTTCCTGATGTTTTCAGTTTCTATTTGCCTTTCTATCAACTCAAGCAGTCATTCATATACTTTCTGTTTGATTTTGATCCCCTAAAAACTTGGATGGATGTTAAAGTCCATCCTCTAAAAGACTCAGTATTGCCTGAAAATTCAAGGGTGGGCATCCATGGCCTTGCCAAGTAATACATATCAAATAGATGTGAGTCCACTATCACTGGCCAAACACTGAAATATATCCAAAGACAAACACCTGGACATGGATCTTGGGTGAATTGACTTGCCACATAGCGGAGATTTTTCTATACATGTATAGTGTAAATTGTTTCTGGGTTCTGATACACAAGACCACTGATCCTCCAGTGGGCTTTGTTGAGAAAACAATGGCAACAACAAAGAGTTTTTGTCTGTATCATCTGTCCCAACTCAATATGCTACTTCTTAAGTTAAAATCTTGCTTTACATTATTCCTCTTTTGACAAAAAAGAAAGCAACTTTATGATTCTAACAAAAAATTATTTATTAGTTCATAACTTTTAAGATACCTTATCAGGTGGGTTTTTACAGAGTTTTATTTAATTTAAAGATAAAGGCCTCATAGTTTAGTTTATGACTTTTCATTCATCAGTGTATCACTATGTATGTAAAAATAATAGGTACTTATACGGGTTATTATGAGGGTGAAATGAGGAAGCAAAGCAGCAATATTATCAATGGGAAGGTACTATGCACTAAGCATGTTAATCCTTGACCAAGAATTTGAGGATTAATTTGTTTTCACCAAATAGTCAGGGTAAAAAGACAAATAATCAAACAAAATATGGCATCCCTCTCAACAGAAACAACAGTTGTTGCTCAAGTTTTGTAATATTGGAAGTGTCAAATTCTATTCTAATTTCCCAAATATTAAAGGAAAGTAATTTATATTTTAAAACATGCATCCTGAAAAAGAACAAAAACTACTTCTTTACATTGAATGTTTCAACCTTAATTTCATTTTATCTTCTGAATCATTAGCCTGGAAGCAAGAAGCTTAATAGATGCCAATAGACCTGCCTGGTGGAAATAGAAGAATTAATGGGGGAGTAAGGAATTTTTAAAGCCTGGAAGTGTGTAGAGCCTGACAGAGCAGAGAGCAGGGTTGTATGTTCATCACAGTGTTTGCATGTGGGATCTTCTTCTGAGTTTTATTAAGAAAAGACAGAATGATAAAAGTAGCATTGTAGGAAGACAAATCTGGCACCTCATATGGAGGCATTTATTAACACCTCTGTACACATGCAGCTTTCTTTGATATTATGGGTGAATGCCTTCTAAACCTGAAGGAAATAGCCATTCTTTCAATTACTCGTACCGTTTTTATTTCTTTTATTTAAAAAATTGCATCCAGTAACTTCACATCTATTCTCTGGTAGTTTAGTTTCAATTATTTACTGTCCATCTATTTTAAAACTTCATTTTTCTGTACATATGTTTATCACCAAACTGCATACAGGAAACCTGGAAAGGGAAACCAAATGGAACAAAGAATTCAATCCTTAGAGATGGAGTTCAAACCAGAGATCATAATTCAAATTCCTAAGAGAAACGGCCTTAAGAGTAGCACAACTTATACATATACTGCAGCTTCTGGATGTGAGACTAGAGATAAGAGTAAGGATACAGGGGAAAGAAAGATGCAAACCACATATACATGTTCAAGAACAACAGAGGAAAATAACAAGGTGTTGTGAGAGAATAAGAATGCTTAGAAAAGGGGGTCAGAAGCTGTGCAATGATTATATCCAAAAGGAACCATAAGACTCTTGTAACATAAGCAAGAACAAGAGGGGTCAAGAGAAGAGAAAAAGGCAGCATATTGAAAGGTAACCTGATTGATTGCCACTGTATGCGATAATGTGAATTCTCTAGTAACCAGGGATTGATAGAAAAGAAAAACACATATGGTAGATATATATACACTTATGTGTAATATTGAATTTCACCCCTAGTAATTCTCATGGAATGTTTCAATAATGTGAACAAAAGTTATCCTCAATAAAATTGCTTTTATACCAACACAAAACATCAGCCATCCCATGGTTATATAAAATGTATCTATCTTACTTTATTTTTATTTATTTATTTTTTTTAGGAGGTCCTGGGGATTGAACCCGGGACCTCGTACATGGGAAACAGGTGCTCAACCACTGAGCTACATCCACTCCCCTCTATCTTACTTTAAATATTTCCTTTTTCCTCCCTTTGTTTATTCCACTTGTAAACTATCATTTACGGTCTGGGATATAGTATTCCCTCAGAAACACTGATCTAATTCTAATCTAAGATTTGGGATCAAGAATCTGTGACAGAATGAGGTAATAACCCATGTGTAGTGAAGTAATTCAATATGAAGCCTTTTGAAACTGGCTCTTTTTACTTACCATAATATTAATTTCAAGGTTCATCCATTCTGTAGCATGTGTCCTTATTTCATTTGTTTTCCTTTCCAAACAATATTTCATCCTATGTGAATACTACAGTTTTTTTTTAAATCCTTTCATCATTAGATGGACATTTATGCTGTTTCTCGTTTTAACTATTGTGAATAATGCTTATATGAACCATTGGGTATAAGTTGTTTGTGAACACATTTCCATATTTCTTTGGCAAATGGAAACCCTATGTTTAACATTTTGACCAACTACCAAATTGTTTTCCAAAGTGGCTCCACTATTTTAGAAAACCATCAGCAATGTAGATTCAAATTTCTTCACATCTTTGTTGATATTTGTTATTGTCTGTTTATTTTTTAATAGCTGTGACTGAATGAGAGTAAAATACTATTTTTGTGCACTTTGAATTACATTCTCCCAATAATTAATGATGTGAGGATATTTTTCATGTTCATTTTAAGTTTAATGTTTTCTTTAAATATTCTGGATACAAGTCTAGATATATAATTTTCAAACATTTTATCTCATTTTGTGGGTTGTCTTTTGTTTTCTTTCTTAATGTTACCATTTATAGCACAAAGATTTTTATTACTTTTGTTTGTTTTCTTAGATTTGACAGAGTCCAGCTTTTCTGTTTTTGGTGCTTATTTTTTGGTATCATTTCTAAGAATGCATTCTCTAACCTCTTTAAAGATTTTTATTGATTTAATTCTTTTATTGATCTCTGATTTATTTTGAGATAATATTTGTATATGATATGAGGTATGGGCCCAATTCATTTTTTGCTTATAGAGGTCCAATTGTCTGAGCACCATTTATTTTTAAAAGAATGCAGTTTCTTAATGGCTAAAATTCTTTAATAACTACAATTTCAATTGTAGTAAGTGGTGATCTTAATTTGATCCTACTCTATGCTAATCCATAAAATTTCCAAGTTTATTAAGTATTGTTATCGTAATAAAATATGCAATACAAATAGAGGTTGAGAAATTTGCTCCCTGCTTTCTGTATGCTGAGGTCAGGGAATGCATAAGGAATATATATATTTGGCTGCTGAGGATCATATACAGAAATTAATATATTTTATTATCTCACTTTTTACCCTATTAATATGGGTCTTAAAATTATTTCTTGATATTTTGTTTTAGTCCCAAGGATTATGTACTTCAAAAAATTCAGAAATTCCCTACATTTGTATACATATTGTCATAGCTGTTTCTCATTCAACTCAGTATAACACCTTCTAGTTGTCACTGTTATAGACTTGAATAACAAAATTATTTCTTTATTGTCTGTCTCCTGCAACAGTGTGTAACTGGTTTAAAAATTAGGATTTATTTCTATCTTTTTAACCCCAAAAATCTCCTAGAACAAAATAATTGTTAATTTTTTTATTAAAAACATAGTGATATTAGCCAGTTTTGAAGATACAAATACATTGCAATGACCAGAAAGCTAAAGAATGAGTTAGAAAAATCATACTCATTTGAGCCAATTTGTTTATGCCACTACAGTAAACCTCTGCTGATTGCCACATCCTGATTCCCTCACATACTTGCTATGTCAGTTTTCAACACCTCTGAATTGGAAATCTCTACCTTCTTCCTGATAGGGATTCCAGGAATGGAGCAAGCTCACATTTGGCTCTCCATCCCCATTTGCCTCATGTACCTCCTTGCCATCTTGGGGAACTGCACCATCCTCTTTTTCATCAAAACAGAGAGCTCTCTCCATGAACCTATGTATTATTTCCTCTCCATGCTGGCATTTTCTGATCTGGGACTCTCAATATCCTCTTTTCCAACCATGCTGAGAATCTTCTTATTCAATGCCACAGGAATTTCCTCTGATGCCTGCTTTGCTCAAGAGTTTTTCATTCATGGATTCTCATCGATGGAGTCATTAGTACTTCTTATCATGTCCATTGATCGCTTTATAGCCATTTATAACCCTTTGAGATATACCTCTATCCTTACCAGTGCCAAGGTCATTAAAATTGGTCTTTCACTGACTGGAGTAAGTGTGTTATTTGTCCTCCCTTTCCCCTTTATTCTAAAGAGGCTGAAATATTGTAAGAAGAGCCTTTTGTCCCACTCCTACTGCCTCCACCAGGATGTCATGAAGCTGGCCTGTTCTGATAACAGGGTCAATATCATCTATGGATTTTTTGTGGCTCTTACAGGTATGTTAGTCTTCATGTGCATTTCTGTGTCCTACATGCTGATTCTGAAAATTGTTCTGGGCATTGCCTCACACAAGGGTCGCATCAAGGTCCTCAACACTTGCACATCCCACATCTGTGCTGTCCTCATTTTCTTTATACCTATTATCACTTTGGCTGCCCTCCATCGATATGCCAAAAACGTGTCTATAGTTATTAGAATCATCATTGCTGATATCTTCCTTCTCGTTCCCCCTCTAATGAATCCCATTGTGTACTCTGTGAAGAGCCAGCAGATTAGAATTCTCATCCTGAGGAAATTATGTGCAAAACAGTCTTGATGGGAAATTTCAGCTGCAATGGAAGACCACTTTGGTTGGCAAATTCTGAACAAATATAGGGATCCAAAAATGAGACTGGAAGAATTCAGATGGAACACAAAGCAACACTGTTTATCACAGGTAGGGCAAAACATTTTCAAGATAATGACATAATTAACCAGAAATAGCATTCTATCTGAGATGCCTTGGGAGTTAAGCATAGCTTATAATATACTTACTACCATTTTTGTAACTTTTTGCTCATTTTTACTTTTCTACACAAATAACAATGTCACACTATCTCCACCACCCATAACAACATAATTCAAATTCATATTACAGTAATTTGAAATGTATTACCCTACAGGAAAAAGAAGATATTCAATTGGGTGAAAATAATCAAAAGTGTATTCAACTCTGGCATATTCAGCAGTGACTGCTATGAGCTGACAGAATGAGCACACATTCAAACACACACACAGATTCAGCATCTCCTAAACACCAAGTGTGTATGTGTATGTGCATGTGCACGTGTGTGTGTGATCAGCAATTAAAATAATTAAAATCACCTCTGTTCTCAGGTCTTCAGAAATGATTTTGGAGATTAGAAGCTCCCATTCATAATACTTTTAAAATAAAATGCAAAATATATAGAAAAGCAAATTTTTGTTAATATTATTTATAATTGTTTATAATATATTCATTAATTCCCTTGTTTTCTATGCATATTATCTTAGCTTTCCTCATTCAAGACTGTATAACACATTCTAGTCGCCACTGTTATAGCCTTAAAACAGCATTATTCCTTTATCATCTGTATCCAGCACCCCTTTGTAACAGATTTAAGACGCAGGTTTTCACTTCTTTCTTTTTCAATGCCCACCAAAACTACTAGAACATAACAATTGCTCACTTTTTTTTGTTAAATGCAAAGTGATCTTAGCCAGTTTTGAACATATGAATAAATTGTAATGGCAATTTATGTAAAGAATGAATAATCTTACCTGCTCCTCCCCCCAACCTTTCCCCCAGTTCCATGGACAGTCCAACCCACCTTCCCCACTTTACCCCACAATATAGGCAGGGCAGACAGCTCAGGAGTTTTGTGCCCTGCCGGTGGACCCTACTTTGGAATTTATGCTCCCCAGTGTGACAGAGTTGGACTCAGTTGTGGTTTCTCTACACATGTCTCTTCTGCCCCTTCTATTTGAACCTAGAGTTAGTCCTAGAGTTGATAGGTGTATGTCCAAGAGACTTAAATCTTCGGGCTGTCTATGTGCCAGGCTGGGCCCTCAATCTCAACAGAGTTGCAACACCTACTCTCTATTTCATTGGACTCACTCAGGACAACTAACAAGGAGATGATGATGGACAGTGATCACCCCAAGGAATAGAGAGGGTCTGCAACTGGAAGCAAGATAGTCCCATCCATCTGTGCCACGGGATTTAAGCTCCTCTCAATTAGATATGGAATGGGCATCACCATCTCAGAATCCTCAGGATTGGGGAATGAATGATGGACTTGAGTAGACTTACTGATATTCTATTATAGACTTATTGTGATTCTAGCAATGGAAGAACTTTTATCATTGATATGGAGGCAGTGGCCATTACAGGTTCTGAGTGGAGGGACAGGAAAAATAGTAATATGGGGGCATTCTCAGGACTTGGAAATTGTACTGAATGACATTGCAATGACAGATACAGGCCATTATGTATCTTGTCATAAATTATAAAATTGTGCATGAGAGAATGTAAACCACAATGTAAACTATAATCCATGCTTTGTGGCAATGCTCCAAAATGTGTTCAGCAATTGTAACAAATGTACCACACTAATGAAAGATATTGTTAATGTGCAAAAATGTGGGAGGGGTAGGGAGTGGGGCATATGGGAATCCCCTACATTTTTTATGTAACATTTATGCAATCTAAGTATCTTTAAAAAATTTTTTTAAGTTTATATATATTTATAAAATGAATGAATGATATTCTATCTGGTAAACCCCATTAATGTTGCACTCACTTGATCTACAAATTACTTACTTGTGAAAGAGATGAAAACAAAAACAAGCAAAAATAAGATTAAAAAATTTAAAATAATGGATAATACATTGTAGGTATAGGATCCATTCAGGCCTTCACTAAAGATTCCCCAAATGAATTTACATACATTTATAATAAGTCCTGATATCTTTAATCTACACTCAACTCTGAAACTATAAAATCTTGTATTAGCAAGTTATACCTTCTATTGCAAGTGACATAAAACTAAAATAAAATTATTTTCAGTAAGTAAAATATTCTTAAGTAAGATGTTATAATGGATCACAGATGTGAAGAAAAAGTTGCCGGTAACCCTGGTGCTATAGCATCTGAAAATCCTGGAAAGAAGTTGTGAACATCACCAGCTCTCACACTCTTAGCCTTTCTTCTCTGCTTCTTTCAGTGTTCTGAAAAAGCTAAATGACTTGCTTGAAGAAGGTGTAGTAACAGACAGAGGTGACACTTAATATATCTCAACTAACAACGAGAGAGAGGATTTTAATTATCAGCAATACATAGAGTTCTAGGCAAACAACTGATAATGCAGCTTACTTGATGTCCTTAGCCCAAAACCAATTATTACAATTAAGGTTATGAACTTAATGTGATTGGCAAAACTGGGTCATCTACCAATACCTATGGCACTAGCCTAACCACTACAAATAGAATGCACAAAAGAAGCAGATTCTTATCCTAGAAGAACTTTAGAAATGCTAATGGAAAGGAATAAACAAAATAAAATAATATTTAATGTATAAAATATTACACAAGTAAACCAACAATTGTCTACTAGAACTGTGAAAGATGACATAATAACAACAGCAAGAAGTAAATATCAAGATCATTATTCAAAAAATGCTTATTAAAGGATATAAAAGAAATCAACTCAAATGATAGTCTATATGAATTTTATTGCAAGTCCTTAGAACATCCACATATAATTGTATTACACGAGAGATCAGGGACCAACCTAATTTGTACTGATAGAGAACCATCATGGAAATAGTAAATTACTAGAATGCTTAAGAAGAAAGACAAGTATTCAGGTATAGTTCATCTTTACTGGTAGCACCTATACAAGATCCAGGCAAAGAATTCTTCTCAATCTTGACAAGGGTGTAGAATCCTTGGGAACTTTGAAAACTCTTGGTGCTCAGGTAACATCTCAAGTTAATTGAATCAGAATACAAAAATATATGTAACCCATTCTCTTATTGCAGTTGTTTCCAGTTTGTTGTAGTTATGAACAAAGTCCTATAAGCATTCTTAGAGACATATTTTGGTTGAAATATGAGCTAATTCTCTAGAAGTGGAAATTTTGTCATAGATTAGACATATATTTAAACACAGTAGATGATGCTAAATTTTTTGGCAATATAATTATACCAGATTATACTAACACCAACGAAGTTTGATAGTTCCTGTCATTTAAAGTTGTGGATTTAAAACTTTTTTAAAGCTAGCCATTCTAGATGTTATGTTTGTTATAGTATCTCATTGTGATAATTATTGATACCTTCTTCAATGCTATTGAATATTTCTATTTCACGTACACTACCCCTTATCATTACATTTCACATACTGATTTCTAGGAGTTTTTAATATATTCTTTGTCAAATAAATGTAATGAGAATATTTATTTCCAGTGGACGGTTTGTGTTTCCAGTCTCTTAAAATAATATGTTCTTTTTAATTAATTGCAATTGATCAATTACTTTTCCTTAAGAGATAGATTTTCAGCTTTTCAGCTTTTGTCTTATTATTAGAATGGGAGGGATGAATTCCAAGCTCTTAGTGTATTAGACTAGAAACTAGAAATACATATTATTTTATAAGTTGTTTTAAAGCATCTAATGGGATGTGAGGGCGATCTGGCTGCGACATCTATCACCCCATTAATCGCCAGGGTTGATTCGGCTGATCTGGCTGGCTGGGCGGGTGTCCCCTTCCTCCCTCACCGCTCCATGTGCGTCCCTCCCGAAGCTGCGCGCTGGGTCAGAGAGGACGACCTTCCCCGCTGGAGGAGGACCGTTCTTTGGTCAGGGGTATACGGGTAGCTGCGCTCCCCTGCTGGAACCTCCAAAGGAGCTCTCAATGTCCATTTGTGGGAGAGCGTAGGGTGGTCAGGCTTCCGGGACTCCAGACACATCCAAATGAGGCGCTGCAAGTGGCAGTCTGCATTTAAAAAAAAAATAAATAAATAAATAAATAAAGCATCTAATGACTCATACCATAAACTGAACCATTAGAACTAACAAGAACAACAAAACAAACAAACTTAAAACACCTTTATAGCATTAAATGATATAAAACACCATATGTCCAATGTGGAATTAAAATAGGTAACTATTAAAGACATATCTTGAAAATCCACACTTTAAAAATATTTAGGTAATACATTACTAAATATTCTATGAATCAAAGAAGAATTCTTGTGGACAATTACAAGATAATTTTAAGAAAAGATATGAATGTATAACAATCAAAATTTGTGGAATAGAGCAAAAAAATTTTGGGGGGAATTTGTAGCAAGAATAAAGAAGTAAAAATAGTACAGATAAGAGTGGACATATGTGAAATTAAATGAGAAGAGTAGAATAAATAAATAAAATAAAAGAGTGATTCTGAAAAATATCAGTAAAATTTATAAATTCCTAGGTAGACATACTATGAAAAAAAAGACATGATACAATTAACATTATTAAGAATGAAAGGGGTGTGATTATGACCAAACCCACAGACATGAAATGGAGAAAAGGGAGTATTATGAACAAGCCTAGTGGCACAAATTCCAAAACTTGATTGAAATTGACCAATTCAAAAAAGATACAAGAACCAAATCTGAGTCAAATAACATAGATAACCTGAATAGTCCTATCTCTGCAGTTCTTGATGTCCCATTCTTTGCTTCATCAACATAATGCCTTATATTTTCAGCCAGTTGTTTGGATTTAAACCTTAGGTATGTGATGAGGTCAAGAATGTAATGATTGGGTAGTTTTCTAGTTTACTTTTTTTTATGGTTGAGAGCAACACATTTTCTCCTTTTTACAAATTTGAGTGGAGACCCAATAATTTTCATAGAAATTTTGGAAAACGCTTGTCAATATTTACAACAAAAGAATTCTTTAGGGAGTTCAGTTATGATTGCCTTAAATGTACATATCAATCTGGAATAACTAACATCTTAACAATATTGAGTTTTCTGATCCATGAAAATGAAATATTACCCTTTTTATTTAGGTCTTCAGTAATTTCTCTTAGAATTTTTGTGTGTGGTTTTCAGTATACAGATCTTTAACATGCTTTGTCAAATTTATTCCTAACATTTAACATTATTTCCATGATTTCCTCATGCTATACCTTTTTATGTCTTCTGTGCTTTAAAATATGTATCATTAATCACATTCTATCTTCTATAAGCATATGCAGTCATTTTCTCCCTCTCATCTTCTGTGCTATTGCTTTAATGTATTTCAATTCAACATGTGCTATAAATTCCGCAATACCTTGTTACTATTTTTCTTTCAGGCATTCATTGTGTAGATCCACGTTTCTTCTTAGTATTATTTTGCCTGAAATACTTCCTCTATTAGAGGCTGGAAATGAATATTTTCTTTGGTTATAGAATTTTAGTTTCACAGGTTTCCTTTTAGGATGTTTTCTATAACTTTGCATTTTTAACCGTTTAGCTATTATGTGCCTGTGTCCTTTACTTACAACCTTAGCTCATTGGTGGGTTCAAGAATAGTTATGGTTTTAAATATTATGAGGCTTTTTTCTCTCAGGGTTAAGTGGCAAATGATGTTGTCTTCCAACTTTGAACCATCTAAGTTGAAGTGAAACTCCTACAGCTGGCAATGGTTGGTTGAAAAGTAGAAGTTGTAAATCATTCCTTGCAGCAACTCTGGATTCTATTTTGATCTTCTAAGGGTTGTCCCTTTGTTGGCTCTGTAGGCATTGAAATTGTCTATATTCAAGCTGCAAAATATGTCTTTCCCATGGTGTGCACTCACTTACTCTCCCATTTACTTTTATAAGGCTGGTTCCCTAGGCATCTTCCCTGTTCCTGTGTGGTTTAGCTGTCAGTAGTATTTGAGCATATGCCTGCTCAGACACCTCTGGCCATTAAGGCTTCTGCTCTCTGCTGGGTGAGGTTTATGTGAGTTTGGGTTCATATTCAATTTAAAACAAATTTACAAGTCTCCCCAGGCAACTGTAGCTTATCAGTCAGTTGAAGGTGTATGTTTATTATCTCTGCTCTTCTATGTCTCACTCATTTCCAAAATCTCCCTCTTAAATAGCTGTTGTATTTTTCACCTGCACTAAACTGAGTCCAAACACCCCTGGCTTGTAATCCTTCGGGTCTCCAACTCAGCTGGGAATTCTCATAGGAAAGGAAGCCAAAAATACCCCATGAAGTAGCAAATTTCACTAAGTAATCACTGAAAAATTTTTGTCTGCTTTGGTCATTTTCCAGTTCTCTGAAAGGATTATTCTTCATGGTTTTTCCACCTCTGTATTTATTTTCATTAGAAGGAAATCACTCAAACTTGTCCTTCTGCTATGTTCAAAATCTCTAGTGAAAGTATGAGTGCTAATGAAAAAAATAAATCCTACAAAATGATTTCACCCTGCTTACAAATGTTTGATGAAGATGCCTACCTTCTGTAACAAAAATGAAATTGGACTTTATCAGAAACAAATGATCTCAAGTATCACTATTTTGACTCGTGTTTATTTCTAATCTTACTATTACATGATTCTGCGTCACCATCAAAAGAACAAAATACAAGGAAACTTTGTAGCTAAAGAAACAGTAATACAAGTAACATTCAGAAAGTCTAGGAAGGCTAAGTGTTTAACAAATTGAAATAGTTGATATGGGACATCTAGACAGACAGTGTTTCTGCATGAAAGAGCATGGTGATATAGGAAACCCCTGAAGTATGGTAAAAGTTGAATATAAAGAATACAGAAAGGTATTATCACAGTCATAGGAAATTAGTCTTTATTAAGTAGAGCAAGAAGAACTATACATATAAAATCTTATAAATAAATTTACATGTCTGAAAATAACCCTGAAAAATAATATGTGGAGAAGTGTGTTAAATTGTTGAGGTCAGGTGCAGAGTATTAGTAGTGGCAGCAATGAAAATGTCCCTCTGTGAACCTTTTTCAAAAAAACTGCAACAGGAACATAGCTGATTGACAACCTGTAGCTACCACACATTATATTCACTTTGGCCCTTATATCAGTCCACTCTTTCTCCAGGCTGCTCCTGCGGATGACTGAACACGGTAGAGGTACTAGGGCTGAGTCACTTCTGCATAAGATGGCATTCTGTTAATTGGCAATGTAGCTCCAAAGGTCTCCCAGTGCTCTCATTGAGACCTTCTCATTACTGCACTGTGATATGAGGTTATTCCTACCATTTCCTTCCTTCCATTTCTCCTCTCACAAGTCACTTATATGCATGAAAATCTGGAAGCTCTACATGCTTACTCCTCCTCTATGCCTTTTGATTCTTCACAGATGTTTCCACTAATAAATCTCTTGCATACATAGTACTCCTGCTGCCTCTGTTTCTCAGAGGACCTGAATGAACACACCCTTAATAATGCCATGCAAAATTATTCAGAAATGAGTGAATTGATAGGAGGATAGGAGGGAGTGAATGGATAGGAGGGTCAAACCTGAATGCATGTTTGGAGGTAAAATTCAGAGAACATTCATATTTTACAGAAGTAAGACTAATGTAGAATGAAGAATAAAAGGTTAAAAGATAATGTTTATACGTTTTTATACCTCAAATAATTCATATAATTTAGCCTATTAATCTGGATATAAACGTCTTACAATTATTATCGGTCTTAGAATACTCATGAGGAAACTGGGATCAAGAAAGGATGAAAATAATGTCAAAAGTTGAAAAGTCAGTTAAAGAAGCTGAGGTGTGAATCTAGAAATGTGGGTATAAAATCTACTATCTTGACTGCTTTTTTAGAAAAATCATGCTTACATTTTCTAACTGGTAGATTGAAAATTAGGATCTATATAAAAATCATGGTTGAATAATTATATCTTTATTAAAGTCTCAGTTAAATATAAAATTATGATGATGATAATTGTAATAAAAATAATAACTACTCCCTATATATTATGATTACTAAAATATATTTTGCTTACTGGATATATGCAAATATATATACACTTATATGCATTTAAAAGTATTGTAGAAGAGTAATCCCAAAATTGTTTTAATATTTAGTGATTCCTGTTCTCTAATTGCAGGGTATTGAAGATGGCAGCCATTTACAAAAGTAGAAAAATTGAGAATAGGCTCACAAATTAGACATAAAGGAAGGCAAGCAAGAAACTAAGAAACGTGGAGAAATGTCTTTAGCATATACTCCTATGGTTAGAAGAGGTTTATTAGCCAGATTATCTGTCATCCAAAATATCTTAAATAAAATATAATTATCACAAATGATGAGTTATATTCTAAATTCACTACACTCAATGAGGGGCTGAACTATTTTTCATCATTCCTTCATCCCTTGCCTCTTTCATACTTTCCATTCAGCCTCTGATACATCTTCCCTATTTCTCTCCTTTCTTTCCTAACTCTTAATGTTTTCCTCCAGTTTTCTTTCCTTTCCTTGTTCTCCCTGATTTTCTGTGTTACATGGGCATTATAAGAGGCTGGTATAAAATCATCTGGATGGATTACCCTCAGAGTAAGGATAAAGACTTCATAATTTCATCCTGACCTTTGATAGCTAGGTCCATAAAAGATTTACCTCCCTCAAATACCTTTATTTGAATTCCTCTAACGATTGTTTTTGTGGATATTCTCATATCCAGTACCTAGAGAAAACCTCAAGTTTTCTTAATTGGCTGATGTTCCACTGCAATCCAAGTGACAAAGGAATACATATTGCTCTGGTAAGAAATGTTTTGGCACTGAATTTGTTCTCTGCTTGTTCAAACTCTCTGTTCCACCCTTGGTTTAAAGTTTGCTTGATGGTATTTATCTGTAAACATTTGCTAAATGATTAAATGGGAATGTAAAGAGGATTTAAGGATACTTTTTTGAATTTGAATTCATGTGAAAATCAGTATCAAATAAAATATACTTGAGGTGTTTGAAACATTGTATCATTATATGGATATGGATTTTTAAAATCTGAGTCTCTATATGACGGTGTGGCTGGATTTACAAATTTAAATCTGCCTGTCTCTGCTTTAGTAAATTGTTAGGTTTGTCCAAACCATCATCAATTTGGGTAGTTTTTATATTTTATTTTAATGAAGCTTCCAATCATTAGTCATGAAAATGAGTACTGCCATTTTGTTAGTCCCACATGATTTTACACACCTACTCTGAGCATGTGAACATCACTAAGTTGGCCTCTGACAAAACTCAAGATGATTCCATGTACGGGCTCTTTGTTGCTTCCGTCCTTGTTCTTTTCCTGGTACTGGTTGGATTCTCCTAGGCTTAAATCCACCTTAAATCCCACAATGTCCATCACAAAACAGTGAGCACTTGTGTCTCCCATGCTAGAGTCATGTTTGTTTTCTATATACCCCCCTATCTTATATTTCCTCACTAATTGATTTGTTAAAAAATATTTCCATGTGTCCAAATCCTGTTGTTGACACCTATGTAGTCTTCCCAGTAATTTCAAACCCATTCTCTATGTGGTAAGGACCAAGAAAACCAGAGAGGCCAAATCAATAATTAAGCATCAGAAATAGACTCATATATGAGAGAGATTTTTAAATTATCAGACCTGGAATGTTAAATAATGTAAGTAAGGTGTTAAGGATTCTTATGGAAATGGAAGACATTATGTCCAACCAGGTGGGCAATTTTTATAGTGACACGAAAATGCTAAGAAAGAATCCAAAAGAAATAGGAGAGATTAAAAAACACTGTACCAGAAATGAAGAATGCTGTTGATGGTTTCATAAGTATACTGGACACATCCAAGGAAAGAATCCATGAGTTTGAAAATATGTCAATAGAATCTTCTGAAACTGAAATGCAAAGGGAAAACATGAGTGAAAAAAGAGGAAGAAAATATTCAATTTGTTGGACAATTTCATGTTCTGGAGGTAGATGAAAAAGAGAATGAAAGAGAAGAAATTTTTGAAGGAATAATGGCTGAAAATTTTCCAAATTAATGCAAGGCACCAAACAATAAATCAGGGAAGCTCAGAGAACAACAAGCAGGGTAAATCCCTAAGTATCTTCATGTAGGCATATCATATTCAAACTTCAGATTTCCAAAGCTGAAGAGAAAAATCTTGAGATCAGTCAGGAGGAAAACCAAACCAAACAAAGAAACAAATAAAAATAAAACCTTACCTTAAGGGACACAAGAGCAAGTATTATATCAGACGTATTATCCAAAACTATGCAAATCAGTGAGAATGGAATGAAATACTTAAATATTTGGTGAGAAAAAAACAAAAACTTCTAACCTAAAATTATATACCAAGCAAATTTATTATTCAAAGTTAAGGAAAAATATATAGTTTCCCAGAGTAAATTAGAGGCCATTTCCTTGAAAGAGACAATTAACAAAAATTCACATAATAAGAAATTGGTTATTATATGAATAGACCTACTTCTACTAAATGAATATTATCAATAATAAATAATATCCTAAAAAAGAAAACACCAGTTCCACATGGATTTACTGGTAAATTCTTCTAAAGTTTTAAGAAAGAAATAGCATCAATAATATACAGTCTTTTCCATAAAATAGAATAAATAAAACTCCTCCTATCTTCTACTGTGAGTCCAGAATCACCCCAATACCAAAACCAGACAAAGACATTAGAAGAAAGGAAAACATAGCCCAATCTATTTCATGAACATAAATGAAAACATACTTAACAAAATATTTGCAAATCAAATACTACATTGTATAAAAGGAATTATACACCATGATCATGTGGGATTTACCCATTATATAAGGCTGGTTCAATATTAAAAATCAATTAATGAAACTTATCATATCAATAGATGCAGAAAAAAGCATTTGACAAAATCCAACAACTATTAATGATTTAAAAAACCTCAAAAACTAGGAATAAAGGGAACTTCCTCTACTTGGTTAAGACCATCTATGAAAAATTCTACAGCTATCATCATATGTAATTATGAAAATCTGGATCCTTTCTCCCAAAGACCAGAAACAAGGGTGTCTCAATTCAGTATTCCTATTCCATATCCTACTGGAAGTTTAGCTAGTGTAATAAAGAAAATTAAATAAAATATATGCAGATTGGAAGGAAGAAAAAAAAGCCAATTTTTTCTCATCTGACATAATTGCCAAGATAGAAAATCTCAAATAATGAATAATAACAAAAAGTCCTGGAAATAAAAAATGATTATAGTATGTTCACATATAAAAAGCAATATACAAAAGCCTATTACAATCTTAAAGCTGAAACAATGAAATAGAGTATAAAAATCAATAAAGAGCATTAACAAAACCAAAAGTTGGTTATTAGACAATATCAATAAAATTAACAAACTTTTAGCTAGATTGACAAATACAAAAAATAGAGAAAAAATATAAATAAAATCAGGAATGAGAGGAGGTATTACAACTGACCCGACAGAAAGAAAAATTATCATAAGAATATACTATGAGGATGCTATGAAAAACTATATGCCAACAAATTAGGTAACCTAGATGAAAGAGAAATTCCTAGAGAATCAAATGGAATGAAGGGGGAAAATGGTCATCTCTACTGCCTCAGAAAGGCATTTTACAAAATCCAGAATCCATTCTTGATACAAAACACTTAGAAAAATTAGGAATAGAAGGAAACATCTTCAACATATTTAAAGGCATTCATGAAAACACACCACTAATTTCATACTCAATGCTGAAATTCTGAAAGTTTCTAAGATGTGGAACAACAAACATACCCAATGTCAATCACTGTTACTCAACTTTGTACTGCAAGTTCTAGCCAGAATATTTAGGCAAGAAAGAGAAATAAAAGGCATCCAAATTATAAAGGAAGAAGTAAAACTTTCATTATTTGCAGATGACATGATCCTATATATAGCAAGTACCTAAAAATCTACACCACACCTATTAGAGCTAAAAAAAAA
>JAQZBX010026574.1:12530-28965 GCA_029593785.1 Cabassous unicinctus | reverse complement strand
TTTTATTCCAGTCCCCAATCAAAACTAGCAGCTTTTTGTGTTTCTCAATAAATGGGTCAAAGTAGTATAGTTAATTATTTATTTTATTTTTTTATTGTGGGTAAAAATCAAATTTTTCACAATACATAATAATATTTGTAAAATGATATGTAAATATATATGCATATATGTGCATTTGCTTACATAAATGTTATTTATATATATATATATATATATTTTAAAGGTGCTTAGATTACCTATATATTACAGAGAAATTACAGGGATTCCCATGTTCCCCACTTCCCACACATCCCACAATGTCCCACACCAACATCCTTCATCAGTGTGGCACATCACTCACAATGGATATACACATCCTGGGGCCTTGCCACCAAGCATAGACCACAGTTCACATCGTAGACCACACTCTCTCCCATACAGTTCTGCATGGTATATGCTGATGTAAAATGGCTTACAACCGTCGCCGCAACGCCACTCAAGACAACTCCCAAGTCCTGAAAAAGTCCCTGTATTTCAACTGCCCTTTCCCTCACTGCCCTGAAAGCTTCCAGTGGCCACTGGGTCCAACTCACTGTTGTAATTTCTATTTAAATGACAAATATTTTGCTCCATACTGCTTAGAAGCCAACTAGGCATTTTTGTCTGTTTTTGTTTTTTATTATTTTGTTTTTGTTTGTTTGTTTAGTAGGACTAGGAAGGTGCATCATTTTGGACTTCCTCCGGAAAGATTCTTACAAATTTCACTCATGTGAAAGCCCCTGAATTTTGATTGAATTTATTAACCACCTACAGACATGCAAATATAGTACAAATCATCCTAGAGTAGTTGTACTTTTTATTCACTTGGTCTAACACCATCAACTTAATGGTCCAGAGTGATGAGTTTTTGAAGGTCAATTCGATCAATAAAGACTCAGACTGGATTATAACATAGGGGTGAGTATTTGCTATACACCTGAAGAAGGACATTGAATCTATTTTTGCTGGCCTTACCAGCTGAAATCAATATATTCATACGAAGAAACTCGGAATGTGTTAATTTTTCCAGGAATCATACTATACGTGAAACAGCATCTTCAAGTTAGAGTAACCACCTGGTTTGGCCTATGATAATCCACAGTGTTCCTATAAGATCATCTGTTTCCTACACTGGCCAAATATTAGTGTTGATTAGGAATACAGTGTCTTCACCACGCTTGCATTCTTCAAATCTTGATGGTGGCTCTAATCTTCAGCATATATGTGTGATCTTTTTCTGATTTTTGAACTCTCTTTTCAATTTCATTGGTCGAGGAATCTATTTTTGCTTTTTATCATCAATACAACACTCTTGAATATCTTAGCTTTTTGATAAATTCTAAAATCAGATCTTGGGATTCCTCAAACTTTATTCTTCTTTTTCAAAATTGTTTTGATTAGCTTATTCCTTGGATATAGATTGTAAAACCATCTTGTCTATTTCTGAAACAAAAATGCCTTGCTTAAATTTTAATTGGTTTGCCTTAAATGTATAGATCCCTGCCAGTATAACGTTTCTTTATTTCTTCTTTTTATTCACATTTCAAGACCACCATTACCTACCTAATAAGTTAATATCTCCTGATATGGGACCAGGCATCCACATATTTTTCAAAATTATTTTGAAAATTTCATATATATATATGAAGCCACGTACTATTCCATAGATTACTATATGCCATCACTAAGATGAGGCAAGATCATATAAAACTCTAAACTTGTGAGGTTTAACACCACTAGTCTTCTGTATTCTAATGTTTTATTAATAGAATATTAGTTGTCTGTCTACTGCCCAACTCTACTGCAAATACTTCTTATCCTTAAGTTTCTAGTGTTGGTGAGATTCCTAATGAGCTTAAAATATCTCTTATGCCAATTGAAGTGTAGCACTTTAAAATTTATATATGAAGTACATTAACTTTTATTAAACAATTAAGAACTCTAAGTTTTTATAAGCAAATCAATTTTATTGATACATATTAAAGGATGCAATCCATTCCAAGTGTATAATTAATGGTAATTGGTATAAACCTATAGTTGTGCATTCATCAATTCAATCATTATTAGAGCATTTTCATTATTCCAATAATAATAAAATATTTAAAAAAAACAAAAACTCATCACCTTATAGATTTATTTATTCCATACATATTTTTCAAATTTTTGAGGAATTGAAGAGGTTATATTTCCAGAAAAAGGAAACAGGATTTCAGGAAATTTATGTTATTAACCTAATGCTACATAATTAATATGTAGAACACTTAGGACTACATACTAGAATATAATTATAAGAATAATTTTCCATTCTTAAACCATATGATTATTCCACTGAGGGAACAGTTTTTATTAAAAGCCAAAATGCCTACATGTAGTCATTTTTATCATGTAGTTTGTTGTTCCACAAACTTTTCCTTGAATATTATTGGGGGGAAATCTCAAAGTGTTGCTTTTCTCTTGCAGAAGAGAATAATGTATTTTCCCCTTCAGAATCTCCTTGAACTTCAAGAATAAGTTTTTATACTGGCATTAGTATTCAAATACATAAAATTCACAGTGTATTATAATTGAGTGACCAGTTCAATTCCAGAGGTTAGAGGAAAGTTTTTCATCACTTAGACAATATTTTAAAAGCCATAACCCTGAATCTCTAACTAGAGTATGAGAAATTTAATTTTTAAACTTGAGATAAGGTGTTTTAGTTTACTCAGTTTTTTATTAAAATTTAACCAAATGTCTTATAGGGAATGTAGCTAAGAAAATAGGAAGGTCTCTCTAATACTTAGGTCAATAGAGTTGCAAATCACAAATTTGCTTTAATTTTCTTGTTGCAAGATAAGAGAATAGGGGCAGTAGAAACAAAGAACTATGTGTAAATATGAGATGAATTATTGAAGACAGAGAACATGAATTTTCCAACATCCATTTTGGTATGCTATTTTTGTATCACAATTTTATTTTGACAGGATTATAAATGAATTTTAAATGTGATATGCTAGTTAACTCATTGATATAAAAGTCATTTTATTTAATTATTATGTGTAAATTTTCATTCACTTTAAAGCTGCATGACTTTATAGAAATAATTCAAATAGGTGAAGGTATAATTTTCACAGTTTCTAGGCAATTATGATTGCAAAATTTTCATGTCAGATTGAGATTTTATATATGGTTTAGTGGCTTAGCCTGTGGAGTGAAAGAAATTTGAGTTCAAATCCTGGATCTGCTAAATCTGTGACTTTGGAAAATTTTAAATCTAGGTTGGCATGTGTTTTCTCATGTATAAAAGGACAATAAATTATTTGGGATGCAGATTGCTATGTATATTTTTTAAAATAATGTCCGTGAAACTCCTAACCCTGGTAACCACTTAACATTAGTAAACAGGAATACTTTTTGCATATTGGATGAAATGGATAATCTTCATACATTATGTACCATGTTTCCAGCTCCTTATATTGATGTAGAGAATTTCTGTAGTGAGACATGATTTGCTAAAACATAAGCCTTCTTTTGTAAGAAATGTCCTTGCTTTACAGAGACCAGTGACCAAGAATTCGCAGAAAATTATATATTTAAGAGAAACACGGGAATTTAAGGAAACCATACTATTATTCACTGATATGTCCATTAGCATATCAGCAGAGTGTGGTGAGAAATATGAATCATTATGTTCCTTTAAATCATGGAATATTGGTATACACTGGATTTATTCTCAAAAGAGCCAAAGTGCCTACGTACAGTCACATTTAAATTTAAAATGTGTGTGTGTGTGTATATATATATGCTGTCATATAACTTAAAGAAGAAACAATGAACATCTAGATTAGGGCCCATTCATTTCTCAATTCTTTGGGAAAAAAAATGATTTTATAACCTCATCTTTGTTTTAGATAAATTTACTTTTCTTGAAATGAAAGTCACTCTTTCCCCAACAGGGTGATTAAACCCACCATAACATGCTCATGAAAACAAAGTAATCAAAGAGTTATTCCTTAAGTCTGAATTTAAGATCCAATCCAATAATTTTCAGGAAATCAACTTCTAATCAGTTACACCTAGAAAACACATATATCTTGGAAGAAACACATTTTTGATAGCAGAGTGTGGTTTAAATCTATTCTCAAAAGCCATCTTTGGGAAAAAAAGTAAATTTCAGAGACAAAACACTGAATATAATGTGGATATCATGTTTTCCTATAAAGAATTCCCATTTTTTGAAACCACTGCACCTTGAAATAAATGTTCTTGATTATGATCTTTCAGTTGATTTTTCTGGAATAAAAGAATAAACTACTTATTAAGCATTTCTGAATACCTATCTCTTACAAAAATCAAAATGTTTGCAGCAATCCAGGGTCATGCTATGTATTCTTCCATTCTTCTATTCAAATCATTATTTTGAATTATGAAGGCAAATTTTAGTCATTTTGTACATTGGTTTGTCCATTAAGTTGCTCTTTTAAATTAATAAAAATAATTTTCTATTAGAAAGAAACAGATTAGCACTAATAGTAAGAATGTATTCACTTTTGCCTACCAGTATTCAAGCAATAATCTAGTCCACAAATTAGACAAATTGATATCTACTTAACCTGCATGAAAATTGAACTAACCCGGTTTTCTACTAGTAATGTAGGAACAAAATAGTGGAAATAAAAAAATGTCCATGGATTTGTATTCATCAGGTTAATATAAAAATAATTATATTTAACTCATAAGTTAATAATCCTTCATATCTCAGCTGAATTATCTTTTCCTCAAAAAAGAATTTTTGACTTTCATGGCTAACTTTGAACTTTTCATTTTTATCACTTAATGAGTAATCAGTTAATATTTGGTGATATGAAAGTTTCATAACTCTCTAGATCTACTACTAATAGAATACTGTAAATTGCTTTAAGGCAGTATCATGTCTGTACACAATTTTACCCTCAAGGCATAAATTAGTTTCTGGGTACTATAGTTTACTCAGAAAATATATATAGTTTTAATGAATATTCAGCAAGAAAAGCGCAATAGCTAATAGCAATAGTAAGCACTTCTATGCGATTCATGAATTACTGTAAATATATAAATGTTACGCATAAACTAACTCATATCCTCATCGCAACTCCAAGATGAGGGTCTCTTCTCACCTATTATGACAGATCACACATGAGAAAACAGATGCATGTAAACTTAATTTATTTGTTCAAAAAGATATAGTCCATTAGTGATACTAGCATTAAAAACTACTTTTCCTGACTACAGAGTTCACGCTTTTAAGCACTTTAATACATAGAATAAAAAAAAATATTTTCACTTTGTCCACTGCTTATCAATTATTCTGACCATACCTTATGAAGTAATGAAGGTAAATGGATCGTAGAAATTAGAAAGAAAGAAATGTTTTTAAGAAGTAGGGAAGAATTGGTTTCATTAAATTTGGCAAACCACTTTGCTGTTTGATACATCTAGAATTTAAAAAGGAATTTAAACTTCCACTTCTCCTTATCTCCTAGGATATAGGTATCTGCAAAAATTATTCCTGTAAGTCTAATAATTTTTAAAAATCCAATAAACTTAGGAAAAAGCATAGAAGTTCATGAGCCCAGCAGAGAGTTAAAGTTGGAACCTCCAAGTAATTTGAATTCCAAGGAAGGACAAGACCTAGAAGTGACAAGGAACCATTTCAAAATTGTCAGAGGATGAAAGAAAGATTTGACCATAGTACAAGCAGATAAAAAGAAATGAGCTAAAATATAAAGAAATATTAAATCCAATTTTGGGCTAGAATATCAGTTGGAAAAAGAAGAGAAACCCAGATTCAAGGCGTTTGCATGTCTTCTCAATCTTTTCTCTGCAGCTCTCTACTAATGCTCCTGTAAAATACTGGGGCAGGCTGGTAGAACTTCAGTCAAGATCCCAATTCAACACACAAAATACCAAATGTCCTCCTCTCTTACTAAATGAGGGTCTGCTATTATTTTGCCAACTATAACTTCATTATTACTTTAATCTGCCCTAAATATAGATAAGCTTTATTGAGATAACTATTCATAGAATTGCTCCTGCTTTCTGAGAGCATTCAATCTATAATAGACGTTTACATCCTTATATCCTCTATTTAATTATCTAAACAAAGTATAAATCTATCATAGTTTCATTCAAACATCCTTTTACTTAGAAAGAGCACATTTTCTTATTGCCTGAGTTCTTGTTCATTGCATTGAATAATGAAGCCCACTTTTTTAACCACACATGTTCCTAGTGGTCATTGACTAAAGAGTATTTTTAATTATTAACTAAAAAGATCTAGTGGAGCCCAGAAACAACATTCACAGATACATGAGTAACTTCATCAGAGAGAGGCCACTACAAGGTAGTGTCTCACAAAATACTAGAAATAAAATTGTTAAAAGCACACCACCACAATATCAGAAACAAAGAATTCCATAAACAGGTTCAACAGTAGAGTCAGTAGAGCTGAGGAAAGGATGAGTGAACTTGAAGATAAGCCAAAGTGAACTAATCAAACTGAAAGGATATTTAGAAAAAGAACTAGATGGGGAAAAATTATTCAAGGCATTTGGGACAATACTAAACAATTTAATATGCATGTAGTTAGGTTTTAGAAAAAGAACAAAGAGGGAATGGTTAGAAGAAATTTGAAGGAGATAATAGCCAAGACTATAATCTCTTTATTCCTATGTCTCTTAAATAATTGAATTTTTATTTAAAATCCATCTAAATGACAAAAAATCTGAAACTGTTTTCCAAGTGTGAAAACATCGCCTTTCCCTCAGATGGGAATGTGGACAGAGTGCTGTGTGGAACCTCTTGAAACATGCCAAAGAGGTCAACATCTTGGGAGATACACAGAGCAACCTGGATCCCAGGATTACCTCAAGGAAAAGAGACACCCAAATGACCTAGGTAGCTAAAGTTTGCGGTTACACCCAAGGATATTTTCCCTTTTGTTAAGCCACTCTGTTTCTGAAGCCATTTCTTACAACAACCAGCCTATACCTGGCTAATAAAGTTCTCTCTCCCATTCAATTGCATCAGCTGATAAACCTCTCTTTCCTTTACAGTGTTCTTTCTTTCTGAAACTAGTACTATACAACGTATATTTGAGAACATTTAGCAGCTCTTTCCAAAATTACACTGTCTTTATTAGTAGATCTAGTGAAGTCTGCCAGCAAATTACAACTATCAAAAATCCCTATTTTGTTAATATTTTTAATTATAATAAAGTAATGTATTATATTGCTTCAACTCTTATAAAGGTGGTAAAATTTTGTAGAAAAAATACTATATGACAAAGATGTGATTAAGAATGTGAACTCTAATGTCAGACTGTTTGAGTTCTGATTTGTGCTTGTCCTATAACCTGTTGTCTGATCATGAACAAGATATGACTCCATGCAGAGTCACAGTGTAAACATTTGTGAAATTCAGCCATTCTAATACATTTCTTGGGGCACTATTCTAGGGGTTGGAAATACAAATTGACATTATTGGCAAACATCTTGTCCTCATCGGCTTTCAAGGTGGGGAAAACAGAGGGTAAACAAAAGGCATAATCAAAATATATACAGTGCTAGATAGGAATAACTGTTATAGAAAACAAATGCAGCATTGATTAGGGATGGGGCAGGTGTGATTTTAATTAAGAGGGTGATGGATTTAAATAGGATGATAATAGGAAGAAAATGAGAAAAGTCCATGCAGTTATCTGAGGAAAGGGAATACAAATTACTATATAAAAAGAATACCAATGACTGTATTTGATATGCAAATCATTTGGTGGAGAAAATTTGTCTAATAACTATTGCTTATGTTTAAGTAAAAATAAGAAATATAGGAAAATGATGAAAACATACTTTCTTACATTTCCATTGTAAAGTACAGAAAATTAAAACTGCAAATCCGTACTACATAGAGGCATATTTAAAAGGAAATATTAGTTAATGCTTAACTTGTACAGGGTTCCTATTAGGGATATTGGAAATATTTTTGTATATTTTATGCATAAGATTGGTCTAGAAGACCATGAATAAAACTCTCAGAAATGATAATGATATTTCTATTTTCTTTAATAACTTAAAATAGCTTCCAAATTTTCTTCAATATTCACATATACTTTTTAAATAACTTGGATATTTCACAAGATTTTACATTGCTTTAAGACAAAATATTGAAGTACTCTTTTTCCTTTTTAGCTGTTTGTTGTTTATGAGTAAGATTCACCAAAAACACCAGTCAGCATTCTCACAACAAAAGAAACTGTGCATTCAAAATTTTGCAAGCATGAAAGCATTCTGATGATCATGGTCAAAATTTATTTGTACTGCATTAGATTCTTTCCATTCAGCATATGATTCCATATTTATAATAACTCTATGGATTTAGAATTATTTGTCTTGTACAGTTGAGTAGACTAGATTTAAACTTTCAGTGACTTACCAAAGGATTATAGAGTTAAACATTTGGCAGCTCTAAAGTCTAAACCGTTGATTTTTCAGTCCAAAGCAGCACACTTTAAGATTATCCTATATTTCTTCTCTACAGAATAAATGGAATAATTTCTGAAAGAACTCTCTATAATAAAAGTCACTGAAACTGGAATATACGTGGGGATTTTTTGAAAAAAATTTCAAGAATAACACCAGTTGTTTTTTTTTTTTATTTTTTTTAAGCATTAGTTGCCCTTAAAATCACATATACTTAAACCACAGGAGTAATACATATTTCATGACTTCCAGTTACTACGTAGATTTCTTAAAACATGTTTTTGGAAATGTTCTGACCATGCACGGTCTATTTGAGGATGGCTCAACAAAAAATGTAAATAAATTACTGTATTTAGAGAGAGACTAAATAAATACCCCAATAAGATGAAACAGATGCACTTAAATATTCAGCATTATCCTTATTTCTGTTGCTTGAAAACCTCTCTCTTCTGCATAACTCTAGTGAGAGCATTTTTCACCTCTTTATTCCTAAGACTGTAAATGAGTGGATTCAGTAAGGGAATCACCAGAGTATAAAACACAGAAGCCACATGTTCCTTTCCTAAGGAGTAGGAGCTCTTTGGTTTTAAATAAATAATATTGTAGTGCCAAAAATAGATGGTGACTCCCAGGAGGTGGGAGGCACAAGTAGAGAAGGCTTTGCATTTTCCAGAAGGAGAATTAATTTTCAGGATAGTAGATAAAATGGACCCGTAGGACACAGAGATGGTGACAAGAGATACCATTATGTTTGAACTACCAACAAGGATTGTCATGATTTCAGTGTCATGACAGTGCAGGACAGGTCTAAAATTGGGGTTGTGTCACAGAAAAAAATGATAGACTACATGGGAGTTGCAGAAACTCAAACTGTTCATGAAAAGAAGGTTGGTTAATGATCCAGTGAACCGAATCATGTAGCACCCAGTGATGAGAGTGCAGCAGAGCCTCCTAGACATAACAGCCGGGTAGTGAAGAGGATTGCAATAGCAGTCAAAGGCCATTGAACAGAGAAAGAAAAATTCAGTGACAGCCAAGAAGAAAAAGAAAGACACTGGGTGAAGCAACCTATGAATGAAATATAATTTTTGCAACTCAGTAAATTCTCTAAGGTTTTAGATGTGATGACTGTTTAGTAACTGAGGTCAAGGAATGACAGGTGACTCAGGAAAAAAATACATCGGGGTGTGAACCTGGAGATCGAGGAATATAATTACTACCATCCCTGCATTTCCCAGCAAGGTAATAAGGTATATCATGAGAAATAATATAAAGAGGAGCCTCCAGATCTCTTCAGAGTCTGTCAATCCCATAAGGACAAAGTCAGGCACATTTGTGTGATTCCTACTATCCATAGAATTCAACTGATGAAAACTGTTGAGAAATCAAAGGTGACACTTAACACATACGACTTCCAAACTGTTCTTGTTTATAGGAATGATGTGGCAGATTTTAGTACATCAGCTTAGTGATTCCAGAAAATTGTAATAAAAAGTAATTTGCAAAATATGACTGAAAATATCTTAGTTTCTCTGCCAATTATAAATTATGTAAAATCAGTATCTGGATATTATATAATAGCAAAAGAGACAAACACATATGTATGTTCCATAAATAAAAAGAACATGACACCATTAAAATACTTATCTTCATTTGCACATTTATCCAAATTTTATACCATAACTATTACTATTGTATTAGAGGAGTAAAAAGGCACAGAAAATTAACTTACCCAGAGTCTCAGCCTCTAAGTATTTTTGGCATTGTGATTTTACCAAGATTGTTTGAGTCCACAGATCATACTCATTACACCCTAGTCTTCCTTATATTTAATTTCAGCAAAAAAAAAAAAAATGCATTATGGACTAAACAATTATAGAGAGTTTTAATACATCATTTACTCTTCTTTTCTATGCAATATTATTTAGTACAAATGATATATCAGAAATTTAAATCTTACGTGTATTATTATTATAAAGCACACAACACTATTAATTTTCATATACTATTTAATAGTTTAATCAAATTTCTTCCAACAATTTTATTTTCAATATATACACATTGTTTGATGACTATGATTTCAAACAATGAAAGTTCTATACTTCCTTTCCTACAACTCTTAGCATTACTTAAATAAGACCTTCAAAGTATGTATAAGTATAGGTATATCTTTCTAATAATATCCCAATTTTTTGAGAAAAACTGAAAATCTCTAACATTGAAATTAATACTTACCATAAGTCAAAGTTGTTGAAAAATTTTTATAGCATTATTTCTGTAGAAATTTGTCAAATTTAAGTTTTTCTCACAAATAAAATATGTAAACCATTTAAAGGTTCTGAAATATCTATGATGTAATATTTGTTTCCTTTGAGATAAGTTGTTTAATTTTTTTTGAATGATTTTTTTAAGGTAAAATAAATCAACCTAAAATTTTTCTTCAGGTCCTGGTTAAATAGAAAGTTCACCTGGAAGTTATGATTGACATGTATGCCAGGGTCCTATTGTGAACATAAGCAGAGAAGAGTATACTTTGCCTTTCTCTCTGACAATACTAGGGCAACTCTTACATTGAGGATTGCTGATAATGAAACATTTGGTTATCTCTGGGACCAATTTCCAAGGAAGATTGCTTGACATGATGGTAAGGATAAAAGTTCAAGGCCTAATGCATCTGTGTCAGTTTTGTAACATAAACAGAAAATTGCCTCCCCTTAGAAGTCACATAATTTTGAGCAGCATTTATTGTATTCTTTTGTGATGTTCTAAATTATGACTGGATAAAAGAATATGTTTTTCTAGAGAAATGCTAAGTTAATTTGTATCTGAAAAACCAGATCATTAACTACCAGTCAAGTAATATCAAATTTTTTGCAATGAAATAGTTTTATGTTCAAAGTGAGCACTGTCATAAGACTGAACAATGTTTATTACCCCAAAATTATTATATAACAAAAATCAAAGAAAAAAAGCAAAATCATTCATAAATATTGTTATTCTTTAGGTATACCATCTTCCAAGTATTTTCCTTCATGCATATAAAACTTATTTATACTTATTCTTAAGTGTTTATATACTTTTATCACACTGGATTTTTAGTACTTATTAACTGATAATTAAAAAATAAATAAAAAACAATAATAATGGTAAAACATGCTGCAAAACCCCAAATAGGCAATTTATTGACATGTGTTTAAACAAATTGAACTGATATTAAAAAAAATATATAGCACTGCTTTTTTATGCAAACAATGTAGGCCTACCACCAGAACAGCTTTTGCAGCCTTGTTCGCCATTTTTCCTGAAGGACTAAAGAAGGATTTCATTGCCAGGAAAGAGCAAAAACTTGTTTGGTATAAGGGTTGCCCTGTAAGACAGGTTGAAATGTGAGTCTAACATCCCAATTTGCAGTTGTGGTGGTTTGGAAATATATATACTCCAGAAAATCATGTTCTTAACTTCTGGGCACAAGGAAAGCAGAAATTGATGCTTAGGAAAACTCTGAGGTTTCAGAAAAGCGAGTCACCAGAGACTACGACTCCATGAAAGTGTTTAAATGAACATGGAACCAGTTAGCCATTTCAGTGCAATTCAGGACTGGAAATGTATATATCTAGAAAGGATTGTGGAAAGTTCTATTGCTTTAGTGTTTGGACCCTTGTGAACTACATGTAAAATCAACAAGTTTGTGAAATCTGTATGAATGGAACCACTGAGAGCCCAGACTAAAAGAGTCAGAAAATTAACAGAGTGAAGGAAAAATGACTTCAAAGGCAGAAACATGGAAGCTGAGGTACAGATTGATGACATTTGCTCAGACAAGAGAGCAGATCCACCCATGTGTCTGAAAAGGACGAATATGCTCCAGAGATTGGACAGGGTATGCTTTCTGCCTCATCATTCAGAAAGAGAGTTACCACCACAGGTTTCTCAAACTGGTCACCACACCAATGCTTGGAGAAGGTAGATGCAAGAGTTCAGCAGCCACCCTGATACTTGAAGAGGTTGGAGCTGAGTGCCTGGCCATCATGCCAATGTTTAAAGGTATTTAGGCCTTCACACCAATATTTGGGGAGAACATGGCCACTGCAAAAGCCCTTGTTGCAGTGCTGTAAGGTGGGGGGGCTGCTTCTTCATACCAGTGAGGAAAACATTATTCCATGGATGACTATCAGATCTTGAAAGTTAATGGATATGCTATACAGGGATTTGTAATTTTGGGGGACCCATTACCTCTGTTTCCTTTCCAATTTCTCCAAATGGGAATGGAAAAGTTTATCCAATGCCTGACCCTACTTAGAATATCAGAACTATATAACTTGTTCTTTAAGTTTCAAAGGTCCACAGACTGGCAGGAATTGCAGGAATTGTGCCCTAGGATAGACAACACCTGTAACTGATTTTGATGAATCTTTGTACATAACTGTAGCAGTTTGATAATATTTATGAATTCCAAAAAGAGATATTATGTTTCTAAACTGGTCTTGTCCTCTAGGCAAAATAACCTTTCATTGTATTAGATTCAACTGCAATGTCTTTGATTAAAATAAATCAAGGAGGGCTTTGATAAGACCACGTCATTAAGACATGCTGGGTTGAGTCTCCGCCACCTTGATTGGCTATATAAATGGGCACTCAATCAAGAACACAGAAGTAAACACACAGAGAAGAAACACAGAGGACAAGATACAGCTCCACAGACACAGCAGAGGCCCTGGGAAGAGAGATGAGCCGTTCACCTGAAAGTTTACAGCTGACATTGTGAAGTGAACAGAGCAGCTGTGCCTGGAAAAAAACAAGCCCCAGGAAAAGAGATGAGCATCATGCCAGCCTACAGCTGAGATGTGAAGAAGCTGATCCCACAGAGCATTAAGAGGTAAAGGAATGCTGAACCCTCACAGACATTTCCTGCCATCTTGCTTCAACACGTGCCAACAGCATTTGGTAAGGAAGTAATCTTGATTTGGACTCTTTAGGACCTTGTACATGTAAGCTTTTATCCCAAATAAATACCCTTTGTAAATGCTAACAGATTTCTAGCATTTGCATCAGTACCACTTTGGCTTACTAATAAATACAATAGCATTGTTACTAAAATGATTTATGGCTCTTGGAATATTGTGATATAATGAATATATGTTACATATGGGAAAATCATGTCGTCTTGGGGTCAGAGAGTGTGTTGTGGTAGTTTGTAAATTTATGTACCCCAGAAAATCAAGCTCCTAAGGCTAACCCATTATGTGATTTAAACCTATTTTTGCATATCAATAACATGTATATAGAAATTTTGTTAAAGTTACTTCAGTTAAATCATGGACCAGAGTCAACAAACTTAGTGTTGACATATTAATAACTTGTATGTAGGAAACTTTGATTAAATAAATTCAGTTAAATCATGGTCAAGGGTGCACAGGGTTGAACTGAATCCTTTTAGTGGAGTCCTTTATAAATGGGATGAATACAGAGAGAGAAAGAGAAAGCCATAGAAGTAAAAGGTGAAAGCAGAGAAACCTGGAAGAGAAGGGAGAGAACAAAAGACAATAGTATGTGTCTTGCCAAGTGACAGAGAAGTCCAATATCTCTGGCAGCTAAGCTTTGGGGAGAAAGCATCTCTTGATGTTGCCTTGATTTGGACATTTTTCTCAGTCTCAAAAATATAAGCTTGTAAGCTAATAAATTCTACTTTTAAAAGTGAACCTATTTCATGGTGTCTGCTTCTGGTAATTTAGCAAACTAAAGCAGTAGTCATCTGGGAAGTTTTTCAATTACAATTTTCACAACACATTCTTCTTTAAATTTAATACAATTTTGTGATGTGAATGTGGTTGTTCACTTTTATAATTGAAACCAATAAGGAATGGCATTTTATGCACATTTTAGCAAGCATAAGACTAGTACTCATATTTGTACTTACCACTATAAATTTTGTTTTAAAACACCCCAATATTCATTTTTGTTTTTAAGTTTTAAGACAAAAAAAAATGAGAAAAGCATGTAGAAAATTGATCAGAAATGAACTGGAAATTATTATTTAAATTGGCAGATTTTTTGGAAACTCATATAGCCAACAAATGAATGACACAATTTCTTCCGTTATTTTACACAGGGAAATTCATCCACTTGGACCAAACTTTTTGTCATTGTTGATCATATCAATGCCATGGATTTCATTATGCCCTACTAAAAACAAGTAGGACTGGATTTTTGCAAGATATTGCCTTAATGCCTATGTATATAAACTGGAATGCCAGGTTTCTCTCTGATTGGGATAAATACAGGATTCAGTTGAGGAATGTGTTCAAGTCACTATGTTTATGTTGATGAGTTTCATAATGATTTTGAGCTGCAAGTCTTCCTACTTTTATTATTTCTAGCAATTTATCTCTTTACTCTGGTAGAAAATCTGGGACTGGTAGTATTGGCCACTGGAAATTACCAGCTCTACAATCCAAAGTCTTATTTTCTGAGTGTGTTGTTATTCTTGGAGCCTGCTATTCTTCAGTTTTCACCCAAAATATGTTTGCCAATTTCCTGGCAGAGAGTAAAGTCATTTAATTTCTTGGAAGGGCAAAACAGATGTTTTATTTTGTTACCTTTGGGACTAAAAAGTGTTTCCTCTTGCTGTAATGTCCTCTGATCACTATGTAGCCATCTACTATCCGCTTCTGTGTTCAGTTGACTTGTCATCCTGAGTCTGTGTGCCACTCATCATTTCTTCCAATTTTGGTGGCATTAACTTCCATGTCCAATGGCCACTTTTAGCCTAACATTCTGTATATCCAATGAAATTAGACATGTGTGTGGTGACATCACTCCATTCCTCGCTATTTCTTGTACTGACACTGATATTAACCATCTTCTGCTTTTCTACTTTGTGGGCTGTATTGACATAACCACTATATTAATTGTCTTGATCTCTTGTAGTTTCATTCTCTTGGTCCTTCTGAAGATTTATTCTGCTAAAGTTAGGCAGAAAGTATTTTCAAATTTGGCTCTCACTTGACTCATTTGTCAGTTTATCCTGGGGCAATCCTTTACTTGTATGTGAGGCCAAGTTATAGCTAGGCTTTAGACCATGCTATGCTAGTGTCTACACAGATTGTGATTCCCATGCTGAACCCCATCATCTACAGCTTGAGGAACAAGATATTAGAGACAAAATGAAAAAAAAGGTTGAATTTTTTAATAAATACATACAATTTTAGCATTGAGTAAAACTCGAAAGAATGTTAGATATCAACCCAAATAACTAGAGTCAAAAACTAGGGAAGGATGTCTTATTTTTACTTAGCAGATTTTCCATTTATTGTAATACTTACAAAGTAACCATTATTCTACCTGCCAGTGCAGCATTTTAAATATGCTTTTATTTTGTCATCCATATGCCTATGATTTTGTTCAAATCAATCCCTATTAAATATTCATTGATTAACATATATTGATATTGTTAGATATGTTGAAATTTGATTTTCATTAAATATGTAAGATGTCCTTAAGTGATGAAGCCTTGAAATAAACTCACATGATTTATAGTAAATCCTCAACACACATTATGAAGGTAATTTCTCATTTTGGAATTTCTTTGAAGGACTCCCTGAAGTTTGCCCACATGCTCCATGTTCCCTTAAACTCAGATCTGTCCAGACATCTGGGCACGACATTTGCATTCTTTCACAATATAATTAATATTTATCCCATTATTTACTTCCCAGTGTACAATTACCGAAATTTATTAGATCAATTCTGAAATTCATATAGATATAGTGAGATAATGTGGAAATATCTATTGAGCATAAAATTAAGGCTCAAGGAAAACAAAATATAGTTCAAAGAATAACTTACAACTGACTACTAGGTACAGTTGGGCCAAGATTTGAAAACCTTGCTAGCTTATCTTTGGGAGTTTTTTTTTTTTTTTT
>JAQZBX010026574.1:0-12430 GCA_029593785.1 Cabassous unicinctus | reverse complement strand
AAGATATGTTTATTTGAAAGGAATTTAGGAGTGGAAATTTACTTTTCTTTCAATAAAAGTCACTTCTTCCAAGCGAGGATGATTGTCTTGTGAACCAACCATAACAATCTCATGAAAACAAGGTAATCACAGAGTTGATTCTTAAGACTGAATTTAATATGTAATCTATAAATTTTCAGGTACTCAGTTTCTAATCAATTATGAAAAGAAAACTCATACATCTCTATTGGAAAAGACACATTTCATTGCAATGTGTCATTTAAATCTATACCCAAAATATTACTGAACACAAAAGAAATATTCAGAGAGAAAACACTGAATATTTTCTCAATATCAGGTTGTCTTAGAACAAAATCCAGCTATTTGAAACCAGAGCATCTTATATTCATTTTCTTGATTATGGTCTTTTGAGTTGATTTTTTTTCTGTAAAGGAATAAACTTCTTCAAAAATATTTCTGGATACCCATCTCTTAGAAAATTTAAAAAGTTTACAACATTCCAGGATCATTTTATGGCTTCTTTCATTGTAATCATGTCTTTGAATTATTAAGGCAAAGTTTTAGGCATGGTTTTACCATATCATTTGAATTCCTCTTTCAAACTAACAAAAATAAAAATTTCTAATAGAAAGAAAGAGATAGCACTATTCAAAGGATGCGCTCACTTTTGCCTATCAATATCTGACCAATAATTCACTCCAAAATTTTACAAATGTATATAAAGTTAACTGCATGAAAACTGCACTATATTCTTTTTCTCCTAGTAAATTAGAAGCCAAATGTTGAAAATAAACAATGTCTGTGATACTCTATTCATCAGATCAATATGGAAAAATGGTATATTTAACTCTCAATAAATTTTCACTCTTTATATGTCTGATCAATTTTCTTTCCCAAATGAAAGACTAACAAAGCAGGGCTCTTTTTAATGACTTATCACAGTCATCAGTTAATATGTGTTGATATGAAAGTTTGATTACTAACTAAATCTACCACTACACAGACACTGTAATTTGAACAAAAGTAAGATTTTTTCTATACACAGAATTGTAAACTGAGGACAAAATGTTGTTCCTGGACATAGAGTTTACACAGAATATATGAATGAATGTTGAGTTAATAAATGAATAATAGGTACTAGATATATGTATTAGTCAGCCAAAGGGTGCTGATGCAAAATACCAGAAATTGTTGGGTTCTTATAAAGGGTATTTATTTGGGGTAGAAATTTAAAGTTACCAGGCCATAAAGCATACGTGACTTCCTTCGCCAAAGTCTGTTGCCACGTGTTGGAGCAAGACACCTGCCAACGTTTGCCAGGGTTCCGGCTTCTTGGGATACTCTTTTCCCAGAGTTCCATTTCTCTTAGGGCTTAACTCCTCTGTTTCTTCCACAGGATCAGCTGCAGACTATGAGGCTCTTGGCTTTGCCTCTTTCCACAAGGCCAGATGTAGACTCTCAGGTGAACAGCTTGACTCTTTTCCCTGGGCCTTCTCTCCTTCCTCACAATCAAGCTCTCTTACTTCCTCAAGCTCCAGCTCAAGACTCCAACATCAGAATTTCAACTGAAAACTACTCCAGCTGTGTCCTTTGCCATGCCTTTTATATTTGATTGCCCACCCACTAAGGGGTGGAGCTCTCACGCCCTACTGACACGGCCCAATCAAGCCCTAATCATAACTTAATCATGCCCAGATTAGCAGGCCAGTTTACAAACATAATCCAAAATCTATTTTTGGAACCCATTACTGTATCAAACTGCCAAACTGCTACACTATATTTAGCATGTCTATGCAGCTTAATACTTACTGCAAAATATATAAATATTTTACATATACTAACACATAATATCCTCATATGAACTGCAAAAGTAGGTTCTATTCTTGCCTATCATTACAGATCACAGATGGCAAAACAGAGGCATTTAAATTTTGTTATTGTTCAAAAATACATAGCTCATATGGGTGATATCAGCATTTTAAACTAATTCTTGACTAGAGAGTACTGCTTTAAGCACTTAATAAATAGAATAAAAGACCAAATTGGTCTCTTTATTTTTTCCTTGATTATCAGGCTTCTTAAACATAACTTATGAAGTAATGAAAGTCTTTATTAAGTCAGCAGCAGAAATAAGAGAGAAACTAATATATTTAAGAAGTATAGGAGAACTAGTTTAACTTGATTTGAAAAATCATTCATTTGCTTGAATCATGAAGTATTTTCAGGGTTTTATCCTTGGTGATCAATAGATGAAGAGATTGAAAATTGAAGAGGAAGTAGAAAAAGACTGAGCAACAGGAAGATGAGGAGGAGCGGAAAGAGAAAGAGGATAAGTAGAAGAAAAGGAAGGCAGACATAGAAGAAGAAGGTGGAGAAGCAGAAGCACAAGAAGGGTAAAAAAAGGACATGTAAGAAGAGGAAGAGTAGGAAGAACATTATTTGGAAACCAAAGTGTATGAGATAAGTTATACTTACAATGATTCTGTGACTCCATTACATTTTCCAGGTACAGAACCAGATCCCCAGATACATATAATCCTGGCAATTGTGGAGTTACCCAGAAGGGAAACATTGAAAGCAATCACAATGGATAAAATTTAAAAGGGAACGTAGAACTTCCACTTCTACATAGGATGTAGAAAATTGAAAATAATCTCTTTCCGATTTTAACAATTAAAAAATCATAGCTTTTCATGAGTCCACCAGAAAGGTGAGGTTGCCAACATCCAAGTAATCTGAATTCCAATGAGGGACATGTTGCTCAAAGAGGAATTGTGAAGGAAGAACAATTTCAACTTTGTAAGAGGATAGAATAAATAGATGGACATAGTACAAGCAACTATGAAGAAAAATATAAATTATATTTTTAAAAAATTTAAATCCAAGTTTGGGCTAGAGTGTCAGTTGAAAAAGTAGAGAAACTTAGATTGAAGGGGTTTGAATTCACACTCAATATCCTCTGTGCAAGTCTCTACTAAATGTTGAGAAAGAGAGGAGCCAGGCTAGAAAATATTCAGACTACCATCAAATCAGTGCAAACATTCTGCTCTCTAACCAAAGAAACTGCTATTACTATTTAAAATCCTTTTTTATTTTTAAAAAAGCTTTGGATTACATAAATTGATACATCAAAAATATAGTGGGATTCCCATTCCCACCCACTCCCCCTCTCACAGTTTCCCCATTAACAGCATCTTTGATTAGTGTGGTACATTTGTTATAATTGTTGAACATATATTGAAGCATTTCTACTAACCATGGTGAGGAGTTTACATTTTACTTCATATGCCAGTTGAGACCTGAATCTCAGAAGAATTGTAACACCCCCTCTTTAGTTCATCAGAAACTGCTATTACTTTTCCGAACTACAGATCTCTTGTTACTGTAGGCTGCCCTAACTTAGATAAGATTTATTGAGTTACCTAATCATAGAATTGCTCCTGCATTCTGAGGACATCCAATCTATAACACACATCTTTTCCTTTTAAACACCCCCTAATAATAATTTTTAAAAAGTCTAAATCTATCATAGTTTCTTTTTAACACCCTCTTAATTAGAAACTGCACATTTCCCCATGGTTGTGTTCTTGCTCACTACATTGAGTAATAAAACTAGCTTAATGAAACACAGATGTTTTTAGTGTTTTTTGGCTAAAGAGCATAGACAATTACTTGTTTAAAAAACCTATTATTTAACAATAAACTTGTAATATTTTACACCAAAAACAAGAAGATATTTCAGTACTAAGGGACAACAATATTGAGTAGAAAGTGGTATGATATTTTTCCTTGAAAAGTAATGAAAATGTTCTGAAGTTGGCTGAGGTGATGACAGCTCAACTATTTGATGAAAACAAGAGCCACTTAGTACACATTCTGAATGGATTGTACAAAACATGGGACTGTATAACACAGGGAATCCAGTGGTAGGAGATGGACTGTGGTTAACAGAACAAATATGAGAACATTTTATCAAGAACGATAAATATATAATACTACTATAGCATGTTAATAATTGAGTGAGTTGGGGTAAAAAATACTCCAAATGTTAGATAAGGGCTATAGCTAGTGGTAATATTTTAAAAAATGCTTCACAAAAATGCAAGGTGTTGGTAGTGGGGAGATGTATGGGAACCTGGTATAATGATAAACGTTTGCTTTGTAAATTCACAAATTTTACTAGACATTTATTGTTTATGTATATTCATGTACAAATTATATACATCAATAAATTTTATATATATAAATAAATTAATTAATTAAATAAGATCTATTGGAGAGGATCATCAATATGCATATATACATAAGAAATTTCTTCATAGAAATAGATGTTATAAGGAAATGTCCAATGAAATGTTAGAAACAGACTTAAAAAACACACAAGCACAAATTCAGAAAGAAATAATTTAATTAACAGATTCATATGAAGAATCATTACAGCCAAGGAAAGAATGAGTGAAGCTGAGTATGTGTTAATAAGAATAAACAAAACAGAATGAATGTTCTGTGGGAAAAAATTATCAAAGAGCTGTGGGAAAATATCAAACAATATAATGTACATGTAGTTAAGAGTTTTACAACAGAATACAGAGAGAATAGGGCAGAGGAGTTATTAAGGACATGCCTTTTCCAAAAATAAGGAAAGACGTCAAATTAAAGGGCCATAACTCTTAGTGAAACTCTAGGATGGATAAATGTAAAAAAGAAACTCATTGTAGAACTCATTGTAGACTCATTGTAGAAAAATAATAGACTCATTGTAGAAAAATAAGTATAATATAAACATTATGAAGGAATTAAGAGAAAACTAGATATAACAAAATTGAAAACATGTAATTATTATAAGAGAATTACCAACAATAATGAAACAAGCCAGAAGAAAATGGAAAGATGTATTTAAAGTACTGAAAGATAAAGTTCATTCCAGGGTTGAAACCCACTGAAAACAAATTTGCAATGTAAAATAAAATAAAGACTTTTTAGAAATTTAGCATACATAGGCAAAGAGAAATATTATTTTTTGCCAGCAGACTTGTGTTTAAAAATTATCCAGATAGGGATATGATAACAGAAAGACACTAAACATAGACATAAATTACACTAAAATGTAAAAATGAAGGTAAACCTGTCACATATTTACTTTTACAAATTCTAATAGCTTTAAAAATAAAGGCTTAAAGCAAAACTAAGTTAACTAATTGTTTGGCTTCACCCCTATATAAAATAATATATGATGAAATAAAAAATTTCAGATAAAAATTGAATCTCTACTACTTTACATTGCCAATGTTATGAATAATACATTTTAGTTTAGGTATACTATGATAAATTACACATACATATGATAATTCTTAGGTAAATTACTAAAAAAAGAAAGGAAATATTACAAATATAAAGACTAAAGGTAAAAATATCACTATAGTCACCAAAAATATTAAAAAGATAGTAAGAAAACATTATAAACAATGTTTAGTTGTTAACTTTGAAAATTTGGACTAAATGCACTATTCCTAATATGCTCATATCAGAAGAGATTTCTAAACTCTTTACTCTAATATCTTTATAAAAAATTGAATTTTTCCTTGAAAACCTTTCAAATGACAAAAACATGTAACTGTTTTCAAAATGTAAGAATTTCACTTTTTGCTCACACTGGAATGTGGCTAGACTGCTATGTGAAGCTTATTCAACCCTGCAGAAGAGGACAACATCTTGGGAGATAGCAGAGCAAACACATAAATGAAAACTGGGCCCCAGGATTTCCTAATTGAAAAGAGCCACCCACAAACCTTAGTCAGATAAAGTCTGCACTCATACCCGAAGATGGTACTTTCCCTTTTGTTGAGCCACTCTGTTTCTGAAGTACATTCTTTCACCAAACAGGCTGTACCTGACATTCTACCCAATTCAATGGCATCACCTGCTAAATTCTTGTTTTTATTATACAGTTTTTTTCTTTCTGAAAATAGGACTGTATGTATTTGTTAGAGTAGTTGTCTCCAAAATTTCACTGTCTTCTCTTAGCAGCTCTAGTGAAGTCTGCCAGCAATATACCACTCTCATCCTGTATTTGTTAATACTTTATAATATAATAATATATACTTTCAACTGATAAGAGTGACATAATTTTGTTGGAAAAATGCCATATGATAAAATGGTGATTAAAAATGTGATCTCTAAAGTAAGACTGCCTTGGCCCTAATATGACTTGGTCCTTTAACCAAGCTATGAAATCACTCTGAGTCACAGTTTTAACATCTGTAAAGTCAGGCTTTTTTACTCAATATGATGAGAAATCTTATAGGATTAGTGAAGAAAAGTGACATGATACCACCTACATTTCAACAGTATCACTACCCTAACATGGGCAATAGACTCAAGAGGGATAAGGCAGAAAGCAGGGAGATAATCTAGAAGGCTGTGGCAATAATTTAAAGATGGAGATGATGGTTCTTTGAACCAGTATGATAAATAGTCACACACCAAAAATATATTGAACAGAGAATCAATATGATATGCTGATGGACAAGATATGAGTTGTGAGACTTAAGAAAAAAACCCAGAATGACTCTTATATTTTTATCTGAACAAGTAGGAGGATACATTTTCATTACCTGAGATTAAATTTTAGACGTTGCAAATGCAAATATCTTCCAGAGTGTTATTTGTGATGATAAACCAGGGTAATTATTTACTTAAAGCCCTTTGAATATTGTCTGGCTCTCTTTATGTGATTTTTTTTTAATGTTAACAAAATGTATACATCTTCCAGGTGTAAAAATTTACATATATTGCATTAAAAGCCACCCCCTAACGCCCCCTGCTCCCAGCCCCATGCAGTTGAAGTTTTTTGGCTCACAGATAATCTAGAGCTATTGTCTGTGCATGATTGGCCTTTGAGAAACTTAAGGAATAAGGAGAATGATACACATTTTCATATGTATATAAAATATATTTTATGCTATTGACCAGAGAATTCTGTTAGGCTTCCATATTAGCATAGCCCCTCTTCCAAACTGAGATCACCTCACTGGAACTCTAAAGATGTGAATGATTCTATTAACCATACTTGTTAACATAAGAATTTTTATATATTAATCTTGCTCTATTTTGTGCTAGAAAATACTATCATGCCACCTTTTTTTGATGAGACCACCAGGCAATAATAGGGAACTGATTAATATATTTGAGCATAGTGATTTAAGTTGGTGCAGAGAAATCATAATGATTTATGTGTAGTAGTATTCTGACTGAAGTACTTTTATGGTTTTCCTAAAGAACATGGGAAGTGAATCCAAGGGAGGACATACTCCTTTCTCCAATTTAGGAAATCTATTAGCGCGAGGTTTATTCTTTTTTTTTTTTTTTCAGGTTAATCTTATAATAGAGCTTTTGTAGCTCAGAGCTATTTATAGCACATTGATATAGTCAGTTGTGGGGTTTTTGAGGAAAAACTTCCAAGTATTCATTGGCAAACAATTATAAACTATATTTTATAGTGTTGTTGCAGAATATAATTAGGTGCCCTTTAAATATAGTCTATTTTTTTCCCTTTATTTTACAGCATCAAACATTGGCAAAAAGTTTTTTTCATATTTTGTCATGCTGTGTTCCAATCTTATATCCTTTATCACATTTCAAGTCGTTCAACTTTTACAATACATAGAATTTTAACATAACTATGAGTAAAAGCATTTGTCTGAATAATATTTCATACCACAGCTTACATAAAATATGTTATGCACCCATATAAACAATGAAAATGGGGTAAATGTAAATATACTATTGTTTTTACTTTTCCAGAGGTTATATGATATTTATTTAATAAAATCATAAGTGCATTCTAGAATATATTGTAGGAGGCAGCATAGTCAGAATTTAATTGAAGCATAAGCAATTCCTGAACTTCTGTCTGAAAGATTAGAGAAACTGTTGACTATTATTGTCCATATAAACCAGCAAGATAAATTTTCTGAATCATAGACATGTACATGAGAGAAAGGAAGTCCAGCACATTTCATAAAAAGAAGACCAGAAAATGTAAAGGGCCTTGCTTAAATTTTCTAAAAGCTGCCAAGTCAATATACCAGAAATGGGTTGGCTTTTAAAATGCAGATTTATTAACTTATAAGCTTACAGATGCAAGGCTGAAGAAAGTGTCCAAATCAAGGCATCAGGTGAAGCTCTCTCCCGTAAGACATGGCTGCTGGCAATCTTGGACTCCTGTCACATGGAAGGGCACAGTGTGTTCTCTGCTGGTTTCTGCCTTCTACTCCAGGCTTTGCTGCTTTAAGCCTCTGTCTTGCAGCTTCTGTGGCATTTTCTCTCCCAGGTTCTATTTATTTCAGCTTCTTGCTTTCATTGTCTTCTCTCTGAGCTTCTGTGGCTCCCTTTCCAAGCATCTGTGGCTTTTCTATCTGTTTTTCTGAATTCTTGCTGTTCATAAAGGACTCTAGTAATATATCAAGACCGACCTTGGGTCTAATCAAAGGCCCATAACTGAAGAAATCTAATCAAAGGGCCCCACCTCCAATAGATTTAGACCCACAGGAATGGATTTGCTCTAAGGACATGATCTTTTCTGGAGCACAAATTGTCTCAAAGTACCAATAGTCTTATAAATATAAGAAAATACACATGTACAAGATGGGAGATTAGTTAAAAACTCACTTTCTTAAAAAAGTAAATATTTGTCAAAGATATAGCCTTAAGCACACAAAACAAAGAGGACATGCCATAAATATAGATCCTAGACAACAAAGTTCAGAGCAAAAATAAATGTTAACAGGGTTATTTACATAGATATTATATATGATACATCAAAAAGTTTATATTAATTAAGGATGTAGAGGAAAATAATGCACATTTTAATTATTTCTATATAATACTTAATAGCTTGAGTTTATAAGAATTCATTAAAATTTTTACCTTAACAGATTTTGAACTTTATTATAATATTACAAAAATATTTACGGAAATGAAGATATAATTAAACAAAAAATCATTGATGTAAACGGAAATGCTATAAATCACTTGAAGGGAAAATATATCTAATAACAATTGTCTAAGTTTAAATGCAAAATATCAAATACAGGAAAATTATGAAAACAAAATTTCTTAAATATACTTTGAATAGTTGAGAAAATTAAACCTACAATTCTTGTTTACATAGAGATATTTTTAAAAGGAAATATCAGTGACCTAACTGACCAAATTTTATGGGATATCACAAAATTTGGATTCATTATCAATTCTTAACTTTGCAATATTTCTCTATTAAAAATCTTAAAAAAATGAAAATAAGAATTTAATTCTAAAATTTATTGCTTTATACAGAACACAATCTTGTGTAAAGCAGAGAAAGGACATTATATTTTAATCATAACCAAATTAACCAAAGAAATATTAATTGCTGAAGCATATTGATTCATCACAAAATGATGGGTTTTCAAAAGGTTAGCAGGTATACATAAAAGATATAAAACAGCAAACGGATATAACATCATGAATTTAGAAATCTTCAGGTCTTAATTGATTGCAAGATGGGATTCTTGATTTAACTCATATATCAAAAGCAAGCAAACAAACAAACAAAATAAAAAAAAAAAACCCAAAACAAACACATTCATCTCCTAAGTTTAAATGTCAAAGATATCACCAAATTTTATAATCATGAGTGGAAAACAGAAATGCATATAGAAATAGAAAATGACCAAAAATTTGATATATTTTAATATACACTTAGGTATAAATAAAATATTCTACAAGGCCATGAACAAAATTTTAATAAGTTAGTGTATTTCTATTTTCTTTAATAATTTAAATACTTAACAAATTTTCTTCAATGTTCAAATATACATTTTTTTAACCTAATACCATCATAATGTTTCACTTTACTCTAAGACCAAATATTAAAGTGTTGTTTTTCTATGAACTGTTTATTTGTTAATGAATACGATAGCAAAATATATCTGGTAAAAGCCAGTTTACATTTTCATGAAAAATGCTATTGTGCATTCAAATTTTGCAAGAATATAGCATTCTGATATGGGTCAAAATTTATTTATTGACACTGCATTAAACTATTTTCATTCATCATCTGATTTCATTTTTAAAATATCTCCACGATCTTAAAATTATTTACCTTTACAATTAAAGAAACAAGATTTAAAATTTCAGTGACTTATTAAGGGATATACAGCTAAACAGCTGGCATTTCTAGAAATTAAAATCTAGACGTTTTCAGTCCAAAGCCAAACTCTTAAAGACTGACCTGAATTTATTCTCTACAGAAAAAAATGGAATGGCTTCTGAAAGAGCTCTCTGTGATAAAATTCCCTGAAATTGGAATATGCATGGGGATTTCTGTGATACAACTTCAAAAATAACACCACATTTTTTAATTTTAGTGTTCCAGATAATGTGTTGCCACATTATAGAGGATGTCTCTACAGTAATTCAAACTACTTATAGGATTTACTGTACATAGGAAATGAAAAAAAGATGCACTTAACTGTTCAGCATCACTGAGGTTTCAATTGCCTGGAGTTCTCTCTCTTCTGTGTGACTCTAAGAGAGCATTAATCACCTCTTTTTTCCTAAGACTATACATGAGGGGATTCAGCATGGGGATCACCATAGTATAAAACACAGAGGCTATGTGATCCTTCCCAAGGAGTGGGACCTCTTTGGTTTTAAATAAGTAAACACTGTAGTGCCATGAAAGATAGTGACACCCAGGAAGTGTGAAGCACAAGTAGAGAAGGCATTGCACTTTCCTGAGGTGGAATTGATTTTCAGAATGGTAGACAGAATGGACCCATATGACACAGAGATGATGATAAGAGACACCATCACATTTAAAGTAGAGCAAATGAATATCATGATTTCACTCTCATGAGTGTCAGTGCAAGACAAGGTTATAATTGGGATTAAGTCACAGAAAATGTGATAGATTACATTGGATTTGCAGAAATGCAAACTGTTCATGCAAAAAACAGTGACTAATGATTCAGTAAAGCCAATCACATAACACCCAGTGATAAGGGCACAGCAGAGTCTAGAAGACATAACAACCTGGTAGTGAAGGGGATTGCAGATACCTGCATAGCGGTCATAGGCCATTGCAGAGAGAAGGAAAAGTTCACTGGCTGCCAAGAAGAAAACGAAATGCATCTGGTTGAAGCAGCCTATGAATGAAATAGACTTGTAGGAAGTCAGTATGTTCTCTAAGGTTTTAGGTGTGATGAATGTTGCGTAACCGAGGTCAAGGAATGACAGGTGACTGAGGAAAAAGTACATGGGGTTGTGAAGCTGGAGATCCAGGCGAATTATCAGGATCATCCCTGCATTCCCCAGTTTGGTAACAAGGTATATCAGGAGAAACAGCATGAAGAGGACCGGCCGGATCTCTTCAGAGTCTGTCAACCCCATCAGAATGAAGTCAGACACATGTGACTTATTCCTACTTTCCATAATATCTTTCAATTGTTGATAAATCAAAGTTGATACTTAGCATGAATGACCTTAAATTGTTTTTTATTGGAATGATCTGGCATTTAAAAAGTAGTTTAGTGATTCTAGAAATACATAATAAGGAATAGTTTGCAAATTATGAATGAAAGAAATGTTGGTTTGACTGGCAAATGTAAATGAGGTATAAATCAATATGTCAATATTATATAAAAGAAACTCATATATATATATTGCATAATTAGAATGACCATGACACTGTTATAATTGCTTCCCTTCATTACCAGATTTATCCGGATTATAATATTATGCCAAAGTTATTAGTATAGTACACATTTATTAGATGAGAAAAAGGTCTTAGGAAGTTAAGTAACTAAGTATTGATAGCTCTTTATTCTATTAACATTGGTTGACTTCAGAGATCTGATATTAATACTATATTTCTACTTGTATTTAATTTCAGCAAAATAAACAAATTTAACAAAATTGAATATTATGAAATAAACATCGGTAGAGAGTTTTAATGCATCACTTACTGTGTTTTTGCATCAAATATTATTTAGTAGCAATGACAGTTCAGAAATTAAATCTTAGGTGAAATAATTTTATAGGCTACACTGCCGTGGTCCAGCCGAGGCATCGAGAGACCAGGCTGAAGGTGGTTAAGGGCGTTGGCGAGAGTGATGAGTCGCACACCAGATTGAGTGAGAATTGATGACTGACGACTGGCGACTGACGACTGACTTTATTGTAAGATAAGCACAGTTTTTATATTCTATTTTTTGGCAAGCGTAAGCATTCTCTTTGAAGTTATGCAAGGTTGTAGACGTCATATAGACTTGAGATAAGCGCTTTCAGTTTCATGGTGACAGGATGTTAACTTTTTAGGAACAGTAACTTACGGCATAGTAGTTCTTGCTCTGATGTCTAAGATTAGATATGCTAGACTTGTGGTTAA
>JAQZBX010026573.1:0-28860 GCA_029593785.1 Cabassous unicinctus | reverse complement strand
ATATGTGTGTATATATGTAGTATGATACCACTTAAATTTAAATTTAAAATGTGTGTATATGCACATGTGTGCTGGTGGATCATACAGAAGTAACAAAGACTAAAAACATGGAAAGGAAAGATATATATGCAACTGAGCACGGTGGTTAACTCTGGAGAGAAACATAAGGAAATGAAATAGGATGAGGGGCAGGGTGGGTTTTATCTGTAGCACGTATTTCTTTTAAAATGTTTTGAAGCAAATAAGGCAAAAAAAAAAAGTTAATATTTGTTAAGTCAGGTGGTGAATAGTGGTACAATGTACTTTTTTACATTTTAAAATATTTCTTTAAACAAAATAAAAGTTGAAGAGCTCCTTATTAAGCAGAAAAAATAATCAAGTTAAAAAGTTGAAGCAGAATATTTCTTCAAAAAGTCCAGACAATAATAAATAAGGACAAACACAGAGCAACAGAACTCAGGCCATACCAGCTTTCTAGCAGAGGCAAACTGGAATCCCTGATTGACCAGGAGAGTGAGGGGGGCCCACATGAGATACAACAGAATAAACTGGGAATGTTAAACCTGGGAATGTTAAAACTGGGGAAAAAAAGACTCAAAGGGACAGAGCAGCTTCCTTCCGATATGTGAAGTGTTATTATGTGAGAAATGGAATAGGAAGTTTCCATATATTACCATTAGGTAGACTTGTGATCAGTACATGGAAGCTTCGGGAAGACTTCAGCACAATCTAGCAAAGAATTGTCTAGCAGTTTTCCAAAGGTGGAAGGGAGTACCTTGCAGGTCAAGAGTTCTTCATCAGTGCCAGTGTCCACATATGGTCTGTTGGATACTTAGAACAAAAGTAGATTGTTGGACAAGATGACCAGGTGACCAAATAGCTTCTGGCGTCTAGAATTCTGTCCACTAGATAATACAGAAAGCACCTGAGGGTATTTTATTTTAAAAACCAAAAGTCTCTTATAGACAAGGTTGTAATAATTTCCAATTTCCTTATGCATGAGTAGCAGATAAAGGTTAGTAAATACCTCCTATTCTGACCTACATGCTTTAAGGGTTTGTTTGTTTTTTAAAAGGAGAAAGAACAAAATCAAAACCATCCATAAACAAAAGAAGGCATACTTTCACCAGAATGTACACATAAAAAGAAACAGAGAGAACTCTAACTCTCAAACACCAGATGTAGCTTATGCTTTTGCAGACATAACGGTACTGCCTCCATTTAGACCCTTTACAAGATTAAGACACAAAGAAAATTATATTTAAAAAAATTTTAATTCTCCAAAAAAGTGTTTGAAGGCTGAAAGTTGCATATGGCAATAAAAGGCCTTTTCTAAAAGGCATAGTAGGAAACACTGAATGGATATATCCAAAATAATCTAAACAATACAAGGTTCTAGAAAAACGAAAAGAAAATAATAGCTGATTTAAGATTTAAGCAACGCCTTTAGACTTAAAAAGAAACACCATTTTGGAGGTTTGTTTGTCAGTTGCTTTCATATTTCAACCTCCATGACAATGAAAGCCACAAAAGGGGCTGTAATTATATTTCACAGAAGCTGTTCTTATTCTAAATCTACCCTTCATATAAAGCAGCCAAAGAGGAAATTATATTTAATAAGACATCTGGCTCCTGAATGAAGATGCATTCCATTTTTATTCTAAAATAATTTTAATTTGGTTTGTAACTCAAACATGAAGTTGATGTCATCTGGAGTTTCCTGTCTTAGAGAATTGTTTACAGAGAAAAGAATATCAGAATATTTTCATGGTTCAAGATTATTCTTTTGTCTAAAGTGTAAGAAGTTTGAATATACATTTTGACATTAACATCTTCTAGCAGAATTTAACTTCTTTTTGTTCATGATGTATTTGATTTAATTATAATTAATAACATAGAACATTTGCTTTATTCTGTGCTTTTTTATTTTAATATTTATCTATTTCCTTGTCTTTTTAAGCAGTTCATTTTCTCCAAAGTTAATCCTTTTACTTATATCTTCTTCTGTTTAAAAAATCTTCACCTTTTTCCATTTAATCTCCCTTATTTTTTCGTCTCCCTTCCTTCTTTCTAGTCTTGTCTTTTGCTCCTCCTTTATTTACCTTTTCAACCAAAAAAATTCATGATTGTCTAGGACCAAGGGAAAGAGTTAAATATTAGGTCAATGAATTTCTTTGCATATAAAAGAGAAGACTTTCCTATAGAAACAGATTTCTAAATAAAAAAATTATCATAGAATATTGCTAAAAGAATGCCAAAATAAACCAAAGCAGGCCACTCAAAATCTAGAAATTAAGATTACTGGCTATTACACATAGCAAAACAAAGCTATCTATAAGTTTTATTCTTACTAACATATTTACTGACATTTTATTACCAGTTAAGAAATTACATAAAATTATTCATCTATAATCTCTCCTACCTGAACTTCAATTTGAAAAACTGAAATCCACTTACAATTTAAAGTTGTTCATATGAAAAAGATTGTTTCTTCAAAATATATAACATTTTATCATGTCATTTTTTAAATCACATATGCTATAATACAGTTTTTGTGAAGATCAAATGAGAATATATGCCAGCATACTAAAATACGGCTGGCTTAATTAAAATACCTGAAAGATGGTTTTGGCCTGCAGCAGAAAGTGTTATATAATTACTATAATGCATCTGCTATTTTTTTTTTCTTAACAAAGATGAACCCAGGTGATTTCTGAGTACCTCTCTAATATGAAACCAAGAAGGGCAATTATAGAAGCTGTAAGTGTAAATAAAATATGTGGAACTCAGAGTAATTTAAGAACTTTGCCTTTGAATAAACTTACAGTCATTTGCTTATTAAGGATTTAGGGTTCTAAGGTTATTAAGAAAATTTCATAGCAACATTCATTAGAAACAAACCAATTTTAACAAACTTGAACATACCAAATTAAGTTACAATACAGGAAGCTGAAATGACTCATATGTCTTGTTCCAATATTATTTCAGCTGTTTTTAGTCTTAATATTGGTGAGCATTCCTGGTAATGAATGCACAACACTGTGACTATACTAAAAACCATTGATTGTACACTTTGGATGGATTGTATGGTATGTGAATATATATCAATAAAACTGCCGAAAAATATGTATTGATGAGCATTCCAAATTAAAGAGGTTTTCTTTTTTGAAAAATAGAACTCTGAGAATTCACAAACTTATCTTGACAGGAGTTCATTTTAGTTCATTTAAATACCTTTTTTCAGTAGATAAATATTATGTATTTTACTATTTTATTTCCCGTCAATGTTTTTAAACTAGTAAAAGGAATTCTAAATGGTATTTATGGATCTTGTTAAGAAATCTTTGAAAACTTATGGCTTAACAGGTTTATTCAATTAGCTTTTTTGTGACCATTTAAGAGGAGTTGTTTACCATCTTACTTATACAATGAGGTAAAAAAAAAAAAATTACAGAAAAAATATAAAAATGCTGACTAGGAACTAAAGGAAGACTCAAAAATGTATAGAAACATTTTACAGAAAACTACAGTGGGAAAAAATTTTCCTGGTATTTTTCAGGGGAAACAATGTCATTTCTGATTCAGTTAAATTTGACAATGAAAATACTATTTCATTAGAAGCTCTTTCTAGGACCTGTGAAAATTTTTAAATCCTTCTAAATTTTTTTTACTTAGAAATAGTCTTAAAATATATTGAAACTACAAAATATTGTATTTGTATTTGGAAATCAAAACTGGCTACATATGAGTGGGTATCCTATATCAACCTTAGCAGGCTTTACCTTACAGCGGCAGGATTGAGTTTTTCTAAAAGGAAATGAGTGATCATCTATGAAGGTTTTGTTAATTGCCGCAGAATTCAACTCAAACTAGCTTGAGTTTTGAGTGATTAATTTAATAAAATAAAAATATGAGTTATCTCCAGGGACTCAAAGGCAGAAAGTACAATCATATTCACATAGCTGGGTCTTGGAATTGGAAAGAGATCAGGAAATAATCTCTCTCTTCTCCCACCCCTCAGCCTAGTTTTTTCTGCTCCTTCACACACATGACCCAGACATGGCCAGGCCTCCCAACTCCAGCAAACGAACCAACTCATCTGTACTTCTGTGTCCAAGTTTCCACATTCCCATGGAGAGAATCTGAATTGGTTTGACCCAGGCAATGCTTTGGCTCTTCTCGGTTCTGGTATCCATTTATTGCCTATTAGCTGAGGTCAAGAAGGGGCAGGGACTTTAATCTATTTATGACTGCTGGAACCCATCCCTTGTTTGGGAAGGGTAAGTTTACAGAGGAAAGAAGTGGTTTGGGCAACCAGTAATGCTATCACCCAGAGATAAGTACGATTAGCAACTTTGTCCTACATATGTTCTTCTATGCATACATGTGTACGTTGTTTTTCATAAATGGGATCATGAGCTACAAATTTTTAGCAACCTGCTTTTTTATATAACTTTACAACATACCTTGGGTACATTTCCATGAGGAACAATCTCATTTATCTTTGGATGCTTTTGCCATATCATAGGCACTCAATTTATTTGTTACAGATGAATGAAATAACTGTTTTGGGGGATTAACATGAAAAGTCCTAATGATTGTTGGAAAGCAATCTCTGGCAATGAAACTGTTAAAATAACTTGTATATACGGCTAAAATAAAGTGGCTGCCTGCATTGGGTGTTGCTGGGAGAAGACCCCTTTCTGAGAAGGTTTTCCAGAGGACAAAAACAATTGACGGGCAGGTGTTTTCCAAGAAAACAAAACACACGCTACAGGGTCACTGATAAGGGATACGTGGTAGTAAAACTAGTTTAGGTCCAGTAGAGAGATAAACAAACATATCATACTAATCAATGTATATCTGCTCCCCACTTTGTAAGACCCCCCCGCCCCCCCATCTACAATGGAAAGTTGGTGTCAGCCAATCAGAACATTTTCTCACTTACTTTTGTGCTCTCCCTATATAAGCTTCTCTTTTCCACTCCCTCGGTGGAGTTCCCTTCTACTTTCTGAATGGGATGATGCCCAGTTCATGATGGTTCAATAAGGCTATAAGACCCTAAATTGTATGAAAAGTTTTTGTTTTATCAATGTAAAAGCTGAAGTCATAATGTTGAAGTTATTATAGATGGAGGCTTAGCCACTGTCCTAATGTATCTCAAAACTATTGTTCAGCAATTTCTGCTATATATTATCTCTGACAGACTACACTGAGAATATTTTCATGCACCGAATAGTATATTAGTCCCTGTAAATATTTCTTTTCTTCTTTCATCATCAGTCTTGACCACTTCACCCCACTGCACCACAATTTAGTCTTTAAAAAGCTAGAAACCGTGCTGAAGGCAAAGTTTCTAACATAGAACCTGAGGCAAAGTGAGCATTCCAAAGAAGATTGACGGGACATATAAATGGAAAAATAAATAAGTGAACAAATTTTGACACTTCTTCAGGGATCTTTGTAAATACTCCCTTCCACCTGGCACAAGATGAAGAAAAACATTTGGTGATAAAGGTGATAAAAATGTAGCTATGGGGTTTAAAACCCAATTGCCAATACCCCTGCCCAAGTTCAATTTGTCAGAGATAGCTTTGAAACCAAAGAATTTTCACTATGAAAGTTGTGAAGGTGGAAGAATAAAAACCTTTGCCTCTATTGTTCCCACCCTCTAAAATTCTATTCCTACAACATAGTAGTCTCGTATTTTTTCTTGCTTACCTCCTAATTAATCTCCATTAAAAATATTTGGTACTGTTCTCTTCCATTATTTGAGTGATTGACCCTAGCTGTGATACATAATGAACCATTTTGGAAGTCTCTCACTAGTAATGAGTTAAGTGCTTAAAGAGACTAATTTCTTTTTAAGGCTGAGCCACCATTACAGCGGTAGATTATTTAAAGGCAAGTGCAAACTGCTAGAATCAGGTACCTAAGAACTTGGTTGTTGTATAATTTCAAGAAGGCAAAAAATTCAAATTAACCCCACAAAACCATCTGTTAGAAACCGATAATCTGACAAGCAAAAAAAAAACAGCAAGTACTTTCTGTGCAACCCTGGACTATTTGATTCTTCTAAGTTCTTGGCACTTTGAGTTAATTTCCATTACTACTTTAAAGTCGAGTGGAAGTAAATCATAGACTTTTTGTAATTCTCATGAAAAGCCACAGGAAAAAAATAACAGTAATGAACAAGAAAGGGGAAATAATGCCATTTATAAGAAATCAAACCTCAAAAAAAATTGTTTATTTTACAGTAAGATTAAACACAATATTTCAAGGAGAGGGTTCACTTTAAATGATTTAATGCTGGCCTTGTTTATTCACCAAAACTCTTACTAGCTTAATAAATTATAAAATAGACATTTTATTTACTGAATTGTTAACTCCTGCCTAGCTCATTTTAAGGGGTCAGGGCATTGTTTCACAGCTCTCAAATATTCCCCTGTGCCTAACAGGGGCAGTAGAGTGGATTGTGTCCTGAAAATTTTTAATGTTGCCCAAAGGTTAGTGCTACTGGATTTAATTTCAAACAATAGTCAGTCCAACTGTGTAAACCCTGCTAGTAGAATGGAATGCTATATTAAGTTAATGTCCCAAATACCACATTCTTCTTTTCCTTTACCTATGCTTATTCCCATTTCTAGTTATGCACCATATTATAAAAGAGAGAAAGAAAGCACTAGCCAGCCATTCTAAAATAAACATACTTTATTCCAACAATGAGAAAATGTATTGTTAATTGACTTGCTTCTTCCAATAAGCATTGTTTTAACAAAAGAAGTGAGATGAAGTATCTACAAAGTATGAAATACTAACTAGTCAATTTTGGGACAAAATTGTAGCAGACTTCTTTTTTACCTCACCATTAAATCTGCTCATCCTGCTAGAATGTGTTGTTGAATTTTGACACACGGGGACCTCAAGAGAATCAGACTCAGTGCTCTAGCACTGCGTGAATGTCTGAGATCGCAGTCTAATGAAAAATGTAGAGTAAGAAAAATTAAGACAAGGTAAATTACTGCCACCTAACAGGGAACAATATTATATTTCTTGCTCACCTGATTTTTTTCACGTTTTATTTTTTCCATTTTATTTTTTGTGTGGCAGGCAGGAGATGGTCCACTTTCCAAAGAGCTGATTCTTGGATTTAGACGGTGAAAGAAAGAAATCTAGCTGTTACAGGAGGGGTTAAAATGGGAGAATGCCTGCAGCAATTCACTCTCTGACTAGGCTGTCAAAACATTTAAATTTTGTCCCTGTCATTTCTCCCTTCTTCCTCCACCCTCTCCACAGCAGGGGCTCCCAGTGCTGAATCTTTGTCAAGAGAGAAGACAGTCAGATTAGCACACTGTAGCTTTCTAAAAGGATTTCCAACCTTCTTTGTGTTGATTGTCATGTTTATTTCTTTCTGTCTTTTTTTGCAGAATCCTTGCTGTTTCTTTTCAGTTTGATTTAATTGAAATGCTCATATTTTTAGCCAGTTAACAACTTAACAAAAGACATTACATTTTGTTCTGAGAGTGCTTTTTAACAAATCCAAATAACTGGAGACTTTTACTGTGTCTGGGCAATGAGGAATATGAACATTCTGTGGAATCACTTTATGATTATTCTTACTGATAAACCAGAATATAGAATAAACTGTAGCAGAAAGACTTAAACATGTTGCTGAAACTCTGAAATGTATACAGGGGAACAAAGGATAACAAAGAACCCTGAACCACAGACTTTTACCCTCATGTTTTAAATAATGTAATATTATTAAAGTAGAATATACTATATAATAATTAATATATTATACAAAAAATGTAAAATATTAGAAAATATTTATTGACATCTGCCAGGAACCAGGCTCAATACCTCCAACTAGTGCATTTAATCCCTACACCTCAGGCATTTATTGAGTGCCCACATTTTGCCAAGTCTAGAAATACTGAAATGAAAGATGCAATCTTTGCCCTCTGATAGCTAGTGAGGAAAAAGACAAGTAAACAATTGTGAAATGACATCAGATGGATTATGCACATTTACTTAAGCATTGGAGGAAGGACATCCAACTATGACTGGGGGAAATGGGGATATTAACCAAATAAGGCTTTGTTTAAAAAAAAAAAAAAAAAAAGAGGGTGTGAGTGGGGGTAGTTGAACCAAATTTGAAGAATGAATTAGCCAGAAGACAGAATGCTCTGGTGGAAGCAGGAGAATGATAGACAGTTTTTCCATGCCAAAAAAGCAGCCTTACACAGGCAGAGTTATGGGAGCGATGCACGTTTCGGGAACTGCAAGTGGTTCTGTAATATTAAAGCTTAGGGTGGAAGATGAAGGGAGGAGGCAGGTAAGGCAAGGTTTTATATGCCATGCTAAAGAGTAGAGGTTTTATGCATTAGGCAGAGGAAAAATAACAGGACTTTTAAGCAGAATAGTTAAACATCTGTATTTTTAATCTAGAAATAACTATAACAATAGCTATCTTTTATTGAGTGCCATTGTGTGCCATTCACTTTATACAATTCATTCTTATTTCTCATTACAACATTCTGATCATGTATTATTATCCTCATTTGACAGATAAGATCACTGAGGCCCAAAAACTTTAAGTAACTTATTCAAATTCATCCTGCAGCTAAAAACCAAGGTGAAGTTTGAGAATGTTCTCACCTCCCTATCTCTCATAATATTTGTGGTTATCTGGGTAAGAGCAGATGATTTGGAGGCCCACTGACAGGGCTGGAATTCACCACCACTTTAATCACTATGTCACTCTGTACAAGTTTCGCTATCATCTGGAAAATGGGGATAATGAAATCTGCACAAAGATTTGTCGTGGGGATAAATGAGGCAATGCACACAAAGCATTTAGCACAATGCCCAACCTGTAATTTAATGTAAACCACTAGAAGTATCACACAAGGCTAGATTAGGCTGAGCACGTTTTTTATATTCATTTAATCTTCGTAAGAACCAGACAATGTAGGTATTATCATCTTCATTTTACAGATAAAGAATCTGAAATTAAGAGAAATTAAGTTACTTTCAGAAGAACACATAACTAAGAGGCAGAGCTGGTTGTGCTCCAACACCCTTACTAATTCTTTTAACACAGAATGTCTCTAGTGCACTATAGAGGGTAAATTAAAAGATGGTAAAATAGGAGAGAGTGGGTAGAATATTTAAAGAAGCTTTTATAGAAATCTAAGAGAGAGCTTTCAAGAACTTGAATTAAATAAGTGGTTATGTGAAGTAAGAGATGTCAGATAAGAGAGGTTGCATGAATAGAACTGGATGACAGATTTGATGGGAATTAAGAGAGTGAGTTTAGGATGACTTTCTGGTTTTGGGGGGGGTGTCACTGGATAGATGATAGAATCATTCACTGAGATAAGGAGCAGAATGGAAAATTTAGAATTGGAAACAAGCCTTAGATAATATTTTTTATTGACTGAATGGACAAACAAATGATAACTTCAGTTTGGGATATGTTAAATTCATAGAATCTGCTATATCCAAAAAAGATAACCAGTAGTCACTAGGAAATATTGGGCTAGAACTTTGGAGAGAAGACCGTGTTAAAGAAAAAAAGAACATACATAGGTAGCTGAAATCATGAGTATATAAATGTCATTGCTAAGGAGGGTATGTTGCCGGAACGCTCTGGGTTTCTAGGTTCTTGGCTGTATCACAAGAAAGAATTCAGAGATGTGTCAGTTTAATGAGACAAATAAGAGAGTGTGTTGAGAAATGAGAAGAAGAAAAAAAGAGAGACAGTACGCACCTGAAGTGTGAGTGCGGGTGTCCTCCAGGCAGAGAGGCATTTTAAAATGCCTTTATGAGAGCCATTCTTTTTTCCACCCCCATCCCCAAGTTGGAGAGGGTCCCCAGCTATTTGCTGTCCTGATTAGTTGCCTTTCTACCTTCACCTGTTAGCTTGCAGGGGACCAATGGGGAGACTTTTCTGTTTGGAGTTATTCAGGGCTTCTTTTGAGCCTGGGAGTTTCAAATGGGACCCCATGACCAGGTTCTTGGTGGGCTTTTCAGCTGTAATGGTTGCAGCTTTGTTCTCAAGCAGCTGCCTTCCCTCAAGGAGTTTTCAGGCCGGGTCCCATGAGATGTCTTCCCTCATTTCCTATACTAACCTGCCTCAGCTAGAAGGAAAACAGAAGAGGATTAATGATGGAACCCTGGAATTAGGGAAGAACCCTTTTTCCACTGGCCTCAAGTTAGTATGTGGAGAAAGATGCTCTGAAATAGTGTTCTGCGCCTATTTTCCCATCTTTTACTCCTCACAAGGTGAGTTTTTAAAAACGAGTTCTGCATGTAGACCCTTCTGCTATTAGTTGGGGTTCTCTCAGGAAACAGAATAAACAGGAGATATCTGTCAATAATATGAGATTTTAAAAGAGTCTCTCACGCGACCGTGGGGTTGCACAAGTCCAGGTTCCGCAGGCAGGCTGCAAACCAGGGGCTCTGATGAAAGTCCGATGAAAGGTCCTTGATGAGTTTCTGGGAGAAGTTGCCTGTCCAACGACGAGCTGGGAAATTCTCTCTGAATGTTGAAATCACTTCCCTTTTTAAGGCATTCAACTGATTGGATAAAAGTGTCACCCATTGATGATGCAATCTCCCTGATTGATGCAGATGTAATCAGCCATCCACGCAGTAAACTCACTGGTGATCGAAGTCCATAAATGCTCTTGTATTACAATTAGCCCAGTGCTTGCTGGACCAAACACCTGGACACAATTACCTGGCCGAGTTGACACATTAGCCTAACCATCACTTGCTCTTTACCTATTAGCCTCTCTGCAGGGCACACACAAGTCTCTGCTCCCCAATATCTCAAGCTGTGAAAGTGTGGGAGCCCAGAGACTGGGATGCTCCCCACTGAAGTCATACACAGGCTGAAGCACGGAGCCACCTGGTATAAACTGGACCCTCACTAGTTAAAAAGTAACAGACCTCCCCGAAGGAAAGATGTACTAATGGTCCTACAAACCCTTCCTGTGATAACATCCCCAAACACCCCATTTGTGCACCTCATGTAACTTTTGCAGAAATTCTCTTCTCATACCCAATGGAATATGTTGTCCTGAGACCCTTTATGTTTCCCCTCCTTTTCTTGCCTCTTTGCTGAGCGCTAACTTCATTTTTCAAACAGCCGCTATCGAAGGCTCTCCTGTTTGTAAGTCCCAATAAAGGTCATGTCTAACCATTTGTCTAGTCCATTCTTTGGTCTTACGGCTGCCCCAACCCATGCCCTTCAAAGTTGGGGTGAAATAGAGTCAGTTTAATTCTATGGCTAAGTGTTTGTTAGCCCATTGTAAATGTCCATGCAAAGCCACATTTTCTAACTAGTTTTATCAGTGATGAAGTTGGGTCTTTATCTCTATTTATGCATCTTATTCCTCAAGTGATTTGAAACTCAGAAGATTAAGAAAGGGGTGTTATTTATGGACTCTCTAAAACCCATACATCTGGGAAATCCCAACATTTAAACATCTGGAAGAAGAAAAAGAGTCCATCAAGAAATCTGAGAATGTGCAGTCAGATGTCAGAAGAACACTAATGTAAACTATGGACTATAGTTAATAGTACAATTATAATATTCTTTCATCAACTGTAACAAATGTACCATACTAATACAAGGTGTTCATGGGGTGGGGGGACAGAAGGGAGGGCTATATATGGGAACTCTATATTTTCTGTATGATTCTTCTGTAAATTTACAACTTCTCTAATAAAAAAAATGTTGGAATACAACCAGGAAAAAAAGGTGTTATCAGAATCAAAGAAGGGGGAAACAGATGTGGCTCAAGCAATTAGGCTCCCATACAGGAGGTCTAGGGCTTGATTCCCAGGGCCTCCTGGTGAAAGGCAAGCTGGCCCCCGTGGCGAGCTGGCCCGAGCAGAGAGCTGGCCCACGTGGAGTGCTGGCCTGTGCAGGAGTGCTGGCCTGAGCAGAGAGCTGTTGCAGCAAGATGACACAACAAAAAGAGACACAGAGGAGAGACAATAAGAGATGCAGCAGACCAGGGAGCTGAAGTGGCACAAGGGATTGAGTGCATCTCTCCCACTCCAGAAGATCCTAGGATTGCTCCCTGGTGCTGCCTAAAGAAAAGACACGCAGACACAGAAGAACACACAGAGAGCAGACATAGAGCTCAAAACAATGGGGGAGGAGGGGAATAAATAAATAAATCTTTTTAAAAAAATCAAAGAAGGAAGAGTTTTAAATAAAAAAGTGGCATAGACAATAACCTCAAATTTTATGAAGAGGTCAGGGAATATAAGACCAAAAAAAATAATTCAATGGATTTGGGAATTGAATGGGAATGATGGGGGAACAAACATCATGTTTGGAGAGTATGGTAGATAGATTGCATTGATGGCCCCAATTTTTCATGCCTCCCTGTATCCATGCCCTCTGGTATCTCTCCACCCCCATCCAAACTGATCCTGAGCCTGGTCATGTGACTAGCTTTGGCCATTGGGACATTAGAGACTTCAATAAAAGTGATTTCCTGTTTCATCTTTCCCTCCTGGACCATTGCCATCACCATGGGAACAAATCCAGACTAGTCCACTGGAAGGATGTGAAAACATCTTTTTGGAGTCAAGTTGTGTTGTCCCAGCCAAGGCTATCCTAGATCAAGCAGTCTCCAGGCAACCCAAAAGGTGACCACCAATACTTAAGCAAAGTCAGCCAAGATCAGCCAAGCCCATCCATCCATAGACTCATGATAAATAATAAATGGTTATTATTTCAAACCACTAAATTTTATGGTAGTTTATTACACAATAGCTAACTGATATAGAATAAGATACATAAAAGCAAGCTAGATGCAACAACCCCATCTCAGAAACTCATTCTAAAGACTAATTATCTTGCTTCTATTTATTTCTCCTTAATTCCTTGAATTCATATTACAATTCCTGATACTTCACTGATTTAGCAATCATCATGGATTCCTTCTAACTCTTCAGCCTCCAGCATTTCTTCCCATTATTTCAAACAAACTAAGGGCAAACCCTTAACTTTATCAACCTAGACTGCAGAGGACATGCACAGTCTGGGCTCCCCAAGTCTATCTCCCTTTGTCTCCCCAATAGAGGATTATATCATAAATAAGAAAAACTCCTCAACAGAGATAATAGAGGAACAGAGAAGAATGAGAGAAGATACAGATATGTTTGGTGCTGGGGAGGTAGGCTGGAGAGACAGCACCAAACTTATTAGCATGTGGGCCAAGTGATATTCAAGGTTTTCTCACCGAATAGCTTCTGTTTGCTATGCTTTAGGCACATTCATTCATAGAAGGAGGTAATAGACCCGGGTGCCCAAGGAAAATGGCACAGGTTTGAAACAGCTGTTAAGCAGCAAAAGAAAGAGAATTTTCAGAAACACAGAAACATCACCAAGCAGTCCACTGATGTTGGAGATAATGAATCTGCAGTGGAACTCATCCACATAGAGGCATGATTTACAATATTGTCCTAGGAGCTGAAGACGAAAGTGGCTAAAGTAATACACTTTTGGGGATGGGGAGAGTGAATAATGCAGGACAGTTGGCAAAGGATTTGATGTATTGGTGCAGGTTATTAAACAGATAGTCCTTAGGTATTCTGTTTCCTTGCAAGCAACCATACTTTCCTTAATATCACCCCCTTCTCTTCCTTTATTCCTCTTCTCCCAGTTAACTCCTAGCCTTCCTTTAGATCCCAGCATGAATGTCATTTTACTGGCAATGCCTTCCCTGACCACACCAACTCACTCAATTCCCTCTTCTTACACTTTCTTAAATATATTCTTTGGAATACTATTTCATTGTAATTTTATATATTTAAAAAGTTAAAAATGTAATTTTTATTTGGGTGACTGTTTGATTAATGTCAGATTCCCCTAGTTGACTATGAGCTCTAGGGACATATGCATTTTCTGTTTTCCTCTTCATCATTATTTCTCCTCTGTCTAGCAAAGTGCATCCTTAGCAGGTGTTCAATAAACAGTTTTTGAATAAGTAAATAAGTGAGTGCTTGAGTGAATGTGTGAAAGAATGGATAAGCAAACAAATAAATAGTTGAACAATGAACAAACTGAGCCAAAAGGGGTCAGAAGCTTCAATGAGTTTCAAAAGTAGTTTCAAAGGACGCGGATGTGGCTCAATCGATAGGGCTCCCGTTTACCATACGGGAGGCCCCGGGTTTGATTCCCGGGGCCTCCTGGTGAAGGCAAGCCAGCCCACGTGGTGCGGTGAGCTGATGCAGCAGGATGACCCAACAGGGGGAGACAAGCAGACACAGAAAAACACACAGCAAATGGACACAGTGAGCACAAGCAGCAGGGGGGGATAAATAAATAAATAAAATCTTAAAAAAAAAAAAAAAAAGTAGTTTCAAGAACTTCACAGGAAAAAGAATAAGAAAGCTGGAAGGACAATAGGTCATAGATTTTAGATTTGGGAGAATGGAGTGGGGAGGGAATAAAACTAACACTCAATACAAATAGAAGCAAACTAATACAACTGTATTTTAAATTAATAACCATGCTATTAAGAGAGTGTATTAGTCAGCCAAAGGGGTGCTGATGCAAAGTACCAGAAATCTGTTGGCTTTTATAAAGGGTATTTATTTGGGATAAAAGCTTATAGTTACAAGGCCCTAAAGAGTCCAAACCAAGGCACCACAAAAGGTATTTTCTCACCAAAGTCTGTTGCCTCGTGGTGAAACAAGATGGTTGCCAGTCTGTGAGGGTTCGGCCTTCCTCTTCCTCTTAAAGCTCCGTGGGCCCAGCTTCTTCTGATCTCAGCTGTATGAAGGACTCGTTTCTTTCCGGGCCTTCGCAGCTGCTCAGGGCTCTGGTCTCTTCAACTGCAAACTATCAGGCGAATGGCTCAGCTTTCCCTGGGGCTTTAGCCATTTGAGACTTCTCCTTTCTGTCACATGGCAGGACCGAAATGACCAAGTTCTCTCCTCTTCCATGTGTCTTCTTGAGTGAGTGTCGGTTTATATCAGCCCACCAAGGTGTCAGGGACTCAACCCTGAGTCACCCTGAGTCACGCCTTACTGAATTAAAGCCCTAATCTTAATAGATAATTTAATCAAAGACATCACATGTGAATCTAATAAAATCAAAGGGGACCACACCCAGAGGAACAGATCAGTTTACAAACATAATCCTTCTCTTTTTGGGGATTCATAAAAATAGTCTGAAACTGCCACTTTCCACTCCCTGAATCCCCAAAAGACATTACAATATTTTTTTAAAAACTTAAATCAGAAACAATGCTAATTACAAAATCACATCACAATCAGCTTATAGAAATAAAGTTTGTCTTGGGGCAAAGTACCCTCTGGCTGTAGATCTGTTAAATTTACAAAACAATTTATTTGGTTCTAACATACAAAGGGACAGACAGGATAAACATTTGCATTGCCATAAGAAGAATTTGGGAGGGAAACTTGAGTCACTGGTCCCCAACAGCTCTAAAAAACTGCAAGGCATACTTCATTAGATTTCAAAATCTGGGAGTCATTCTTAAAATGATTGTTTCTTCTCCTTGGGGCCTCATGGGGCCCACCCCTTCCACAGGCTTGCCTAATGGTCATTTTCTTGATTCTACCCTCATTAAGCATCTGGATGGTAACCAAGCTCCAGACCTCACCCTCCAAGAACATTGGGGTAATGGCCACTCTTTCCCCAGTCTCTGGGGTACAGTTTTAACCCCCTTAGTACAGCAAGGTGATGGCAACATTCTCCCTAATCTCTGGCATACAGGCCCAATCTTCTCATAACAGTGAGGTGGTGAACTGGCCTTCCCTACTCTAGGGGGAAAAGGCCTACCACTCTCAGAGCAATGGGGTGTCGACCTCACTCTCCTCAGCTCTTGGGGTATATGCTCCACGCTCTCTGTATGTAGCCTGGGGTGGCAAAACTCTTCCCAAACAGTGGGTTGGAACAAATGCTGGGACAAACTCACCCTCTCTCGGCCCAAGGAGATTTCTTAATTCCAGACCTCAGCTTCCATGGTTTTCCTCTTAAAGCTGTCTTCCCTTCCTTCTTACCCCTCTCTGTCTCTTTTAGTCCAGACTGACAGTGGTTTTGTTCATACAGATCTTGCAAAATGCTTGTAGGTTTAGCATGCAAGAAGCAGGGGTCCAAGCCATCAGACAGTAAAACCTTCCACAAATCTTTCCTCGATAGCTGCATTTTCAATCCTGGCTTACAAGTTCCAAGTTTAGTTAATTCCCCAAATGGGGCACTATCATCTGGGTGCTTGATTTCCAGAGGCGTAGAATTTCTGGAATCAGTTTCTGGTTTCTTTGTGCCCAATAATTCAGTTATTAGCTTATCTCTTTCCTCTAACATTTTGCTGTAAGCTACAAGGAGAAGCCAGGCTGCATTTTCCACATTTAGCTTAGAAATTTTCTTGGCTAAATGTCCAAGCTTGCCATTTTCAAATTCTGCCTTCCATATAACATCGGGAGTCAATCTTGTAAGTTCTCTGCAACTTTAAAACACGGATAACCTTTCCTCCAGTTTGCAATAATATTTTCATCATTTCTTTCTAAGGCCTTATCAGAAATAACTTTAGGCTCCATATTCCTACCAACAGTCTCTTCAAAGCACTCTAGGCCTTTTCTATCAAGCATCTCACAATTCTTCCAAAAAAATACCCCTTATCCATTTATAAAACCATTCCAGAATTTTTGGTAATTGCATCAGACTGTACCCCACTCTGCTGGTACCAAATTCTGTATTAGTCAGTCAAAGGGGTGCTGATACAAAGTACCAGAAAATATTTATAAAATGCCCTTTTACAAAGGGTATTTATTCGGGGTAAAAGCTTACAGTTACAAAGCCCTAAAGAGTCCAACTCAGGGTACCATAGAGGTACTTTCTCACCAAAGTCAGCTGCCACATGTAGAAGCAAGATAGTTTCCCATCTCTGCCTGGTCTCTCCTTACTTCTTCCTCTTAATATTCTGTGGACCCAGCTTCTTCCAATCTCAGCTGAAGGCTGGTATAGGGTTCATTTCTTTCTGGGCCTTCTCAGCTGCTCAGGGCTCTGGTCTCTCAGCTGCAAACCCTAAGGAGAATGGCTCAGCTGTCCCTAGGCCTTTAGCTCTTTGAGCCTTCTCCTTCCTGTCATATGGCAGAACCGAAATGACCAAGTTCTCTCCTCTTCCCTGTGTCTTCTTGAGTGAGTGTCCATTTATATCAGCCCACCAATGGGGCAAGGACTCAACCCTGAGACCCTACTGACATGGTCAAATCAAAGCCCTAATCTTAACAGGTAATTTAATCAATGATATCTCAGGTGAATCTCATACAATCAAAGGGGCTCAAACCCAGAAGAACAGACCAGTTTACAAAAAATCCTTCTTTTTTGGGAGATTCACAAAAATAGTCTCAACCTGTCACAGGGAGGATAAATAATCACCTAGAAGGGTGATTAAATTGTTAAATAGTCACAGTCTAGGGAATAAAAGAACTGCAAACAAATTGTGAACTCTTCTGGTAGGTTTTGCATTGTAATATGGGTGCAGCAGTTCTGAAACTATTTTGTGGGTATCATAGGGTTGAGAAAAGGAATAAATGTGATGATGCTGGTGAGAGCCAAGTTTTAACTGTGGAAAAAGAAAGATAAAAAACATGGAAAGATGGGGAGCAGGTATAGCTCAGTAGTTGAGTGCCTGCTTCCCATGTACAATGTGGTCCTGGGTTCAATGCCTGGTACCTAAAAAAAAAAAAAAGTATATATATAATGAGGTAGGCAAGGAAAACCCTGCAATAACCCTGTGAATATTCATTCACACAAGAATTATTAGTAGATACAAAATATACAGGGAAAATTTTGATAAAGAGCAAAATATTTGCAAAGGCCCAATGTATCTCCCACTTAGTGCTTGAAAGGGAGAAAAAGTAACTCTACAGTGTAAAGAATAAATAACATCTTGATTAAGTGATCAAATTAACATTACTGGGCGCACCGGGAACTCCGTGGGGGCACGGCCGCCCCCGCGGCTCCAGGGACCCTAGGGGCCCGGGGAGGCCCGGCGCTGCGCGGATGGCCGTGCTTCCGCGGCCCGCCGTCGCCCTCCTGCTCCTGGCGGCCGCCCTCAGCTGCCATGGGGAGGCCCAGACCACCGACTGGAGGGCCACGCTCAAGACCATCGGGAACCGCGTGCACAAGATAGACACGTATCTGAACGCCGCCTTGGACCTCCTTGGAGGCGAGGACGGGCTCTGTCAGTGTAAGTGCAGTGACGGATCTAAGCCTTTCCCACGTTATGGTTATAAACCCTCCCCACCGAATGGATGTGGCTCTCCGATGTTTGGTGTTCATCTTAACATTGGCATCCCTTCCCTAACAAAGTGCTGCAACCAACATGACAGGTGCTATGAGACATGTGGCAAAAACAAGTATGACTGTGATGAGGAGTTCTAGTACTCCCTCTCCAAGATCTGCCGAAATGTGCAGAAAACACTACGATTAGCTCGGCAGTCCAAGCTCTGATTCTGAAATCCTAAGTAATACCTGCCAAGCAAGAAATTTCTGTTCCACCTGAAGCTTGAATTCACAGCCTCTGTGTCTCCTGGCACATGTTCTGCTAAAGTTAACTAGTATACAGCTGAAGCACAGCATGTGAAACAACAGTGGAGCTCTTGTTTGGCAGTGTTATACATTTAGGCTGTAAACCATACCTGGACAGCCAAAGAGCCACATGCAGGTGTCGTTATGAAGAAAAAACTGATCTCTAAAGAAGATGCTGACAGCTGGCTACAGCAAATGAGGACAGAAAAACTTAACCTTTGACAACTAAATGTTTTCACAGCTTAAAGCTGCCTTATTTTGTGAAAGGATTATTTTAAGACTTTGTATTTTGACATTAAAATCTCAAGCTAAAAAAAAAAAAGTGGAGGTGGTGGGGAGGTCATGCCTTCTCTCTCAGGTGTCTTCCTGGGTGAAGCTGCCTTACTGTGCCAAATAATCTTGACCCATCCCAGAAAGAGGTGTGTGTTAAGAGGGGAGAATTTTTTAAAGAGATGATCTGCAACTCAGTTTTTACAACTGTATTTACAAAAAAGAGGTCAAATGTAGAAGTTCATTATAAGATATGTTCAACATTACCTTATTTGGAAATACAGGAAAATCTTCTCTTAGATTTTTGTTGACTATGAAATTTTAAAATACTTATACAGAATTTGGCTTAATTTTTTCTCTATTTTAATTGCACATAATATGCTATTTCTTTATAACCTGTTTAGCATATGAGTATTTTCCTGTTTTTATTAATGACAAGGCTAGTTACACAGACAAGGTTTCCATGTGTGTTTCTCTTATAAACTTGGAACCATTAGCTTGTAACCTCTTAGGAAGCAAAATCAGGACATGCATAGAAGGTGATGTGAACAAGATTCAGAAGTATAACCACTCCCATTTTATGAACTACTTATATGACAGATGTCATATCTTGCTGTAATCTTTGCCTAAATGGATAAAAGATAGATTTAATGAGAAATGAAAAGTTATTTAACATAATACACTTCAGATCCCTATATACTGTTATGTTTGGTGTTTATTCCCTAGCACCTATTCCAGATTCTGGGATATTTTATCCATTAGTGGTTTTAGCAAAAATTGTTCTTGATGTTGTTGTTATAATTTTTAACTGTGGATTCAAAAGGGAAGGATAAAAAAGGGCAAGATACAAAGACCTACCATTTATAGTAAATCTCTTATTTATTTTGACAATTATTAAAAGATGTTTAAGAGCAAATCCCAGAAGACTTTGGCTACCCCTGAAAATGTGAATGAATTGTCAGAACTTTTCAACCTCTTAGAGGTCTCATCTATGTTCCTCTACTGCTTCACTTACCACTGGGTGTTTGATTTTCCCTAGTGCAGGATCCCAAGCCATATATATCTTTTGGGTAACTTATGACTTAACTGCTTTCCAACTGCTTGGAAAGTCGGAGAAGGACAGTACAAGGGGCGGTAGCTCTTTGTAAGTCATTACAAGTAGAAAGGAGCAGAAGGAAAAATATGCTCTGGGATGAAGGGCCAGGTTCCAAACTTTGAATATACATCATTACAAGGAACCTAATATTTACCAAACTGAGATAGTAGCAGCTATCCTGCCAAGAGATGTGTTCCCTATTAGACAAAGCAAGTGTAGCTAAGGGAGCAAACTCTGCTACAATTTAAATGTTAATACCCTTAATTGGTACTTTATTTCAAACTTTTGTGAAAGGTCAGTGGTTTAGTTTCCTAGGCTGCTATAGTAAATACCATGAAATGGTTTGGCTTGAGTGATGGGAATTTATTGTTTCATAGTTTTAAGGCTAAGAAAATGTCCAAATCAGGGCATCATCAAGGCGATGCTCTCTTCCCAAAGGCTGGCTGTCAGCAATCCTTGGCTCCTCTGCCACATGGCAAGGCACATGGTGACATCTTTTGCTCTCTCCTTTCTCTTCTGGGTTTCAGTTCTTGCTTCTGTGGCTTTCTCTCTCTCTGTTTTCATTCTGCTTATAAAGGATTCCAGTAATTGGATTAAGTCTCATCCTAAATGAGGTGGATCACACCTTAACTGAAGTAGCCTCATCAAAAGATCCTACTTACAATGGGTCCATGCCCAAGAATGGATTAGATTTAAGAATGTGATGGTACAGCTTCAAACCGTCACAGTCAGTTTTGCAAATTATCAATATTTAATCTTTATCAATAATAATAGTAAATATATGACCAGGTAACTTTAAACTAATAGATTTTCTAAGCAGTCCTATTGTTGGCTTTCTCAAGAAAACATTGTAACATGTTTTATTTGTTGTAATAGATAATATACAAACATTAATAGAAGCAAAAAAAAAAAATTTAACATTACTAATAAGGGACAAACAAACATCAAGTCCACTAGAAGTGGTATTCTGAGAAGGATACAACATCGTTAATGTCATGTGAGGCTGAGAATGCACAACCTGTATCTAGTCATCAGAAAACATCAGACAAAACCAAACTGCCTTGTATTAATTGAAAATGCTAAAATCACGAAAGATAAAGAAAAACTGAGGAAGTTTTCCAGATCTGAATACTAAAGAGACATGACAACCAATTGCAATACATGATCCCAAACTGGATCCTATACTGGAGGGGGAAAGTGCTACAAAAGACATTACTAGAACAACGAACAAAATGGATTAGAGACTATAGATTAAAGTATTATTTCAATATCAATTCCCAAATTTGACAATTATACTGTGATATTGTAAGAGAATATCCTTGTTCTTAAGAAATATACAATAAAGTACTAAGAGGTAAGGGAGAATAGTGTATGCAACCTAGTGTCATAAAAATAAATAAAAAATATGATGTGTGTGTGTGTAGAAAGGGAGATAATACGATAAAGCAACTGTAGCATAGTAATAAAAAATTTTACATCTGGGTAAACATACATGGGCTTTGATTGTTTGGATCTATGTACCCCAGAAAAACATGTTTGTAAACTTAACCCATGCCTGTGGGTGTGAACCCATTACAACTTTTGATGAAGTTATTTCAGTTAAGGCTTAGCCCAACTCAAATAGGATGAGTCTTAATCCCTTTACTGGAATCCTTTATAAACAGAATGAAATTCAGACAGAGAAAAGCCACAGAGGGAGATCAGCCAGAAGCTGAATATCAGCGGAACCCAGAAGAGAAGGGAGATGCCAAGAGAGGTCACCTTGTGCACTGCCATGCGAGAGAGGAGCCCAGGTCTGAGGATCACCAGCAACCAGCCTCAGAAGGCTGGTCTTCAGGAAGAAAGCAGTGCCTTGATTTGGACTTCTCCTAGCCTCAAAACTGTGAGCCAACAAATTCTGATAGTTTAAGTCAACCCATTTCATGGTATTTGCTTTGGCAGCCAGGAAACTAAAACATGGGAGTACTCTGATATTCTTGCATGTTTACCAGAAGTTTGCAGTGTAAGGTCTAGGCCTCGATTTTAAAGTAGATTGTTCAAGACTCCAAGACACAGATAATATTGTTCTCATTTTACTCAGAGGAAATTAGGGCTTAGAGTCCTTGAGGTGTGAGGCTGCCTGGAGAAGAAAAGTTGAAGTTAGATGAGGAAAGAAAAAGCCAAGTTCTTCCCTTGGCTCCACTTGCTGTCTTAATTCAGTCCCTTGGTAGATGAGCTCACTGAAAGAAAAGTAGCTCCCTCACACATTCCCCCACCTCCTCTCAGTTCTGAAATGATGCATTCCTCAGATCATTAATTATCTCATTAAGGCTCCAGCTTGCACAATTCAGTAATATTGGTCACACACACTCTTGACACAGCTGATGAAAAAGAACTGACTGTAAGAAGTCTACTTTTGCCACAGTTTTCCACAACAATAAGGAAACTATCTTTTCATTAATGTATAACTTCAGCTTTAGTAAGTATGTTCCTGGTTTTCTCAAGCTCCTTGCGCACAATTTTATGAGTTGGGTAATATCCCCTAACTTAGTTTTCCCATCCATATAATGGAAGGATAATATACCAAGTCTAGATTACTGGACTGACTTGAAATACCATCTATGACTAAGTCTTGTGCAACATTTTAAAATACTCTTGCAGTATGTATCCTCTAAACACCCACATTCCTTTCCTCTATAACAGGCGTTCTTAACAAGGGGTTCATGAGCTTGAACTGAAATTCAAAAAAACATTATTCTTGTGGGGACATGTTGGTGCGGATGTGATATGTTTATTAAATAATACACAGTATAGTGTGGACTTCGTAAGGGGTCTGTGGTTTTCACCTGACTGGCAAAGGGGTCCATGGAACAAAAAAGGTTAAGAAACCCTGCTCTATAAGTTTTCCTTTTACCAATAATTTTTGGTGTTTATTTTGTTTTCTAAGTCTGCCTTCAGACTCAGAAATCCACAATGGCACTTAGACCAAATTACGGGATTAGCCCCAAGTAAAGCTGTGAAGTAGACAAAAATTATCTTTACCTCCCACCCTTCCCTCTCCCACCACTGTCTTCCATTCTCCCCACTTCAGTCTTCACCTTAGCCTAGAATCCTGTACTAGGTTATAAAAATGGTCATAGATTCTTTCCCTCCTGTGGCATTGTAGATCCTCCCATTAAGAGGTAGATTCTATTTCTCTACCCCTTGAATCTGGATTTGGCCATGTGACCTGCAAAATGGGACATTAGCAAGCATGGAGCAAAGTATTAGTCAGCCAAAGGCGTGCTAATGCAAAGTACCAGAAATCTTTTGGCTTTTATAAAGGAGGTTTATCTGGGGTAAAAGCTTACAGTTAGCAAGGCCCTGAAAGAATCCAACTCAAGGTACCATAAGAGGTGCTTTCTCACCAAAGTCAGTTTCCATGTGTTGAAGCAAGATGGCCATCAATCTCTGGCTGGTCTCTGTCTTCCCCTCTGAGCTCACTCTTTCCTCCTGAGCTCCATGGGCCCAGCCTCTTGAAGCTTCATGCTTAAGTGATCCTGTACTCCTCTCTCGCCTGGCACAGGGCTTCTTTCGCAGCCTCCTATATCAGTCTCAGCTGTTCTGCCCTCTTCCTGATTTCAGCTATAAACTATCAGACAAAATGGCTCATCTCTCCCTGGAGCCTTAGCTGTTTGAGCCTTCTCCTTTTTGTCACATGGCAGGATCAAAAATGACAGAGCTCTCTCTTCTTGTGTCTGTCTGAGTGTCCATTTATATCAGACCCAGCAAGGGTGTGGGACTCAACCTGAATCATGCCCACTGACAGCCAAATGAAAAGCCCTAAATCAATCTTAACAGGCAATCTAATCAAAGTCCCCTCAACTGGATTTAATGTAATCAGGGCATCTCACACCCAGAGGAATAGATTAGTTTGTAAACATAATCTTTCTCTTTTTGGGATTCATAAAATAATCTCAAACTTCCACAAGCAAGCAAAAACTTGAAAAGTGTTTGTCCATGGGGGCTTGCTCTCTTGCTGCACCTGGAAACCCTGAGACCAGCACTTTATGATCCTGTGCTAACTTGCTAGAAGATGAGAGCTTATGTGAAGGAGAATCAAGATACCCAAACCATCAGCCAGTCAACTTCCAGGCATGTGAGTAAGGCCATCTGCGACCCAGACAAGCCCCAACTGACCCTTCAACTTACAACAAAAGCAGCAGCTGACCATGGACTCATGAGTAAGCCCAGCTTAGACCAACAGGAAAACCACCAAGCTGATCTGATACCAGACCCATTATCTAGATAGATGACTTTTTAGGTAATTTACTATGCATCAATAGGTGACTGACATAGACTCAAGTATCTTGAAGTAGATACTGCTCTTGTTCTGCCTCCTGGTTCCCCATCTCCACCCCACTATCACCCACTACTGACTCAAGGGTTGACCTTTTCTTCACCATCAAAACTCATTTGTTTCATATGATTTAGGACATCAAAGTCCTTGTTACTGTCATCCTAAGCAAATAAACTAAAATGAATTCATAATGATCAGTAATAAAATAAGGTAACACACATACAAGGAGTCCTCCAAAAAGGACCCAGAATAAGCCTCTTCATTATCTGTCATTTATTACCTTGTGCAACATTATGTCTGTTACCAAAAAAAAAAGAAAGGAAGGAAGGATTTCCCCTCCCAAAATAGCACTTTTAGAATTCATTGCCTTATCCCTTTTTCTCCTCCCAAGGAATAAAAGTCAACTATCACTATATCCACTCAAGATGGAGTCTGTTCAAATGTACCCAAGTTAAGAAATCACTACTCTTGCTCCTTCTCATCTCCTCTCCTTCTAGTAAAATTTAAGTAGTTTCCCAATAGGTTGAATAATTTTTCTCCACCAAGATCAACATACCTTGAGTATTTTCCAATTCATTCTCGGCACAGTTAAGCCCTTCAAACAGCCCTTTATCTATTGCTCTATCAGTATTCAATCCCCCCTTCCTCCAACATCAAGGTTTAACAAAGCCCTCCAAATGAGAAGCCAAAATCTATGGTCTACATAATCCTGATATATTTGCAAAACACAAAACATTCATTTAACTCACAAAAATGTTCCTCTGGAATAATCTACCATTGTTCTTTTTCTGGCTATCATTATACAGCAATAGCATATCTGCCACTCCTTAAAATATATCCACTCATTCAACAAACATTAAGTACCTATATTACTGAGAACCTTCTTTCTCTTGGTCTCATGATTCCATGAGTAAGAACTTCTGCAGCAGTAATAGCCTTGTCCTGCCTCCCCACCCCTATTTGAGGGGAAGTAAATTCAATTAAAGAGAGATTATTAGAAAGCTCATTATAGTGGCATATCTATACAACAATATTCTCTAATTAAACTTTTCTTAATTAAAAAAAATAATAAAAAACACTCCAGTCTGATCTCTAGGGCCATCTCACAGAAAGGCACTAGTCTGGGGGGCAAGAAGGGATTGAAATCCAGCCCAACTTCTGCACACCAATCCAGCTCACTAGCCCCTTTCTTCTAACTCACGTACCCAAAGGCAGTCTATTTTTATAATCATGTTCCAAGATTAGATGTTTTCTTCTAATTGATGTGCCCAAGGGAGGGAAATAGGGGTGACATTTTTCAATCTGATAAAGGCAGATATGTGCTAGCACAAGCCTACTGATTTCCAGCTGTGTGACCCCTGTGTCTATCTCTTAAGTTGTTCCCAATTGCAGAGGGAAAGCCATAGGTGTTGTTGACTGACCTAAAACTCCAACACCACTGTGTATCATGATAATGTCTGAGTTCTTGCCTCTCCATCTCAGGACTTAAAGACTTTACTGGGTATGGGTTGAGTTCTTGACCCAGGGACTGACACAGGGTGTGGTAGCCACAAAGGTGGCAGTGATGTGGTTGATGAAAGCATCCCAACAGATACAGGCAAACATCACAAGTTCCTCAAATGCAGATGGACAACAGAGCTGACTTCACATCCCGACAGTCACATAGGACAGGAAAGACAGTAGCACTCCCAGAGTGAGGGGCAAAGGCACCCACACTGCTGATGATAGCAAAGTGTCCCTCAGGAAGCATCTTTATGCCATTCCCATGGAGCTTTTTTATATGCTCCTGATCCCATTCCACAGTTCTGGAGTTTCTGACTGAACCTGCCTGCCCACCGGGGTTAAAAACCCAGATATTCCTGTTTACTGCAAGGCTGGGTAAATCAAAGGCCATTTTCCTGGGATATTATCTCCTAGCAGCTCTGGTTTCAGGTCTGCCTAGATCTACTCCCACAATAGGTAATGAGACTCCAAAGCCAAAAGGACTAAAAGAACTGGAATATGGGCAGATGCACCAAGGTCCAAAGTAATAGGAAAGTTGTCCTGAAGGACATCAAGTCTGAAACAGTAAGAAGCTCATTTCAAAGTGGAGTATGAATCTTAGAGTCCAGGACCAGGTAAAAGACAGCCAGAACTAAGATTTGGGAGTAAAGTAATGGGGAAAGGGAAGTACAAGAAAGAAGATGATCCTGAGTAATTGTCTAGAATATATCAAGGGCATTTTTTAACAGATTTGTGTGTGTCCAAAGAATTTGATCCAGCATAAGGGGGTTGAGATAATTAGACAAATAATAATTTATTATGACACCTCTCTCAGAGGTAATATTGATTTTAAACAGTTTTCAGATGCCTTCATTTTTGAAGTAACATGTATTATAAGCATATTTCCTAAACCAAAAAGCAGAACACATTATCTTACAATGGATCCAAATTTTTAAAAATCTAGTTACCTTGGTGAATTTGATCCACCATAGCACTTTCAGATTTGATAGAGAAAACATATACCTTTACTGCACACCTACAATGTCCCCAGCATTTTGTTATGTGCTTTATGTTAATCAGCTTATTTAATTCCCACCCTATAGAGTAAGAAAAATTATTCTCACTTTACAAATCAGAAAACGATGGCTTAGTGAAATTAAGAGACTTGCCAAGGTCATGCAAGCTTGCGTATGGTGGTATAAGAATTTGAACTCATGAAGTCTGGCTCCAAAGCCTAGGCACTTAACCATTATTGTGTCACAGAACTAACAAAGAGGATAGAGAAGTATTTTTATTTGCAACAGAGAGAGGAAATGCACTTTCTGCCAGGAAAGAAGGATGCCCTGGAATCAGATGTTTACTTAAGGGAGCCGAGGGCAGAAGAAAACAAGTTGGTTCTTTATCAACTCCTGTTATTAAATGACTCACTCTAACTCTGTCCTCTCTATATGGAACTGGCTGCTGGTGTTACACGATCCCAACCCTCATCATTTCTCCTCAGGATCTACCTTCAGGGTATTGTCATGCCCCTTTCTAACTGTTCTAGCAATTGCTGTCTGAATCTAAAGACAGTATTCTTACATCTCTCACCCTCAGATCTGAACTCATATAGCACAATTTAGTGAACCAGTTTAGTCAATTTCATATCTTTATGTCTAAATCAGATTTCTCTACTACTATTAAGAACAAACAGGGATGCTCTCCATTAACAAAACACTGTCAAAATAAAATAAAATAGCTGATTCATTGGGACTTCTGTTTTCCCTTTTTGTTGTTAAGAATCCTTACTGAAAAGGAGGAAGTTAGGGACCCAAATTAGAAACTGGAGAGGACATTCACACCTAGTCACAGTCCCTAGCCACACTCTATGTGTTAAGTGAAAAAATAGACGAGCACTCATCTGCTGTTAAGAAAAATAAAAATACTTATACATGCTTGAAAAAACATAGAATAAAAGTCTAAGAAATCACCATTAACAGCAACCTACAAAGAAGTTTCTAAAGTTTAGACATTAAAGTGACACAACTTCCTACTGAATATAAAAGTAGATTATTGACTAATATCCTACATGGAACTGCTTGCTATAATTTAGGGTCATTCTTGCTAGCTAATAAAACCTGAGGGGAGAAAATCCCTATAACAATTAAGCCCTGTCCACCCTTTCTCTTATCTCCCCTCTCCCCAGATTGGATCCCCCTGGGTGGGAAACCCTATCTCCTCACTTCTTTCTTTTCAGTTCTAAGCTTCTACTTATGTATGGTCACTGTGATTGATGAAGACACCAGGACAATATTATTGGCTGCCCTGCTTAGCAGGAGATCTCAAAATTGTTAGAAAGGAAGAACATATTTAATGGGTACAGAATTTCTGTTTGTGGTGATAAAAATTGTTGATAATGGATAGCAGTGGTGGTAGCAGAACATTGTGAATGTAATTACCACCACGGAAATGCATACCTGAAAGTGGTTAAAATGTGAAATGTTAAGTTACATATATATTCCCGCAATAATTTTTTAAGGGAGCAAGTATATGTTAGTAGTCTCTTCTATCACTCTTCTTCCAACATTCAAGAGATGTAAGGTATGATCTTGAGCCGGCCCTTCCTGGGAGACAGCCCAGCCATCTCTCATCCTGCCCCCACCCCACTTACTTTCCACTGGCATGCACATGCTCTCTGTTTCTCTCTCCAGGATCTCTGACTTCTTTACCCACTTGGCTTGGTAATGAATATGCAGCCTATGCCAGCTCTCCTTTACATTTGGGGGCAAATAATCTCTAGTTCCTTCCCCTGTATCTTCTGCTTTCTTTGGCCCCTTGTTGATAGAAATGTGAAAGTAGGAAGAAGATTCAGATCTGTGCTTTGGAGTAAAAGTAGACAGAGCAGGTATTCAACCTCCCTTTGGTCCTAACCTGCTCAGGCTAACACAGCTTATGCTGGAGAAGTCCTTCCTGGCTCACTAGAGTTCTTCATTGGGGGACCACCTCATCCTGCCAGTGGAAACATGGCATATTTTCTTGCTATGTTTTTTGTGCTGTTTCTTTGTTTTTGCAGAACCTTCTAAGGAGAGGTTGCTGTTGAAGGGCTGTATCCAGATATTC